>JAOTRH010402878.1:0-70692 GCA_034768845.1 Heliamphora exappendiculata
TTGATTTTATTCTGATTTGATTTCCTTTATTGTTTATTCTTATTCGCCTATAAATAGGCCATATATTGTACAATTTCAATACACAGAAAATATACAGTTATTTTACTCTTCTCAATTTCTTCACTCTACAATCCAAGCAATGGACCAAATCGTGCGGTGTGATGCTATGGGCACACACTAGAGACACTCTGTTAACCCAAACTATTCTTATTGTATGGCCAATCAAGAAGATCGTTCATAAAAGAAAAATAAGTTGAGCAGCTATTGGCAACCACATGATCAAACCACATTGATTCTAAAAATATAGATGACTTAATTTTTTTGACAGTAAATTGTTCATACTTTTTAGGACCAATGTGATCATTGATTTTCAATTAACTTAATTCTTATATAGATAATCTTCAACAATTCTTAAAATATGAGCAATTTAGATCATCGAAATCGATTCAGCGTCGACCCCAATGCCCCCAACTACATAGTCCAATCCTCTAATGGAAGCCCAATTCTTCAAAAAATTACCAATTAGTAGTTGCTTAATATCTAACTTGATTCTATTTTGTTCACAAAGCACTAAATTTTTCCTCTTAATTGCTAAAACTTTTAACAATGCTATTTTCAAAATTTGAATAATCATTTTGCATATTATACTTGCAATATAATAGTGGTGTTTGGTATTAATACTGAAAGTAATTTTTAGATTTTTGTTATTAATTTTAGTAATAATTTTTTTTAAAAAAAATTACTCACAATTTATATTACAAATTATAATTATTTTTTCTTATATAAATAACTAGTTCAGGTGCAAAGTAGTATATTTCCTAAATACTCATAATTTTTGCTACAAATTATAATTATTATTTTTTCAACTACAATTTATAAATAATAAATTTTAATAATGTCAAACACAACCAACATAATGTAAAATATATCCAAAAGAAAAGCAAAATGGAGAAGGAATTTTCTATTTTGTTTCGTCTATTAATGTAATTACCTTTGCACATTAAATAAATATCAGGCTATATTTAAGCAATTTTCTATTAACAATAAGTGTGGGTTTTTGTTTTTTATTTATTAAATTAAGCAACATACACTTATTATTTTAAATCAAAAATAAATTTGGGTCGGTGAATGGATGGATTAACACAACAATAAATATATATTTATTAAAATTATCGGATGTTAGTGAAAAAAATAATCAAAAAAAAAAAAGTTTTCAAATAATTTAAAATCAAATCTTTTATTTTTGTTTTGTATCAAGAAAACCCCTGAAAGATCGATAAAAAAACATAACTAATTGTTTGAGTACTAGTAACTTAGATGGGATAACTTTTAAACTTAATTTTTAAAAAAATTAATTTTTTTTTTTTAAAAAATTTAAAAAATAAGTAAATGTATTTGAAATAATTAAAAAAAATAGATGTTAGAAGAAAAAATAATTGGATTTTTTTTAATTGCTTTAAAAGTCGTGTAAAGATAGAATTCCAAATAAACCAGTTTAAAAATTAAAATTTTTAAAAAAATTAATTTTTTTATCAATCCCAAACAGGGCCTTAAAGTTATGCATAAACATGCTGGTTTCTTTCCTTTTTTAATTTAAAGTTCAAAAAATAAAAAGTCTCGAGGCCAAATTATCAAACACCCACGTCAAACAAAAGGAACTCGAAGATAATAATTTTTTATATATATCTTGCTTATTCATGACAAGGCAGAGAGCTATATATTTGATGATTCATCAGTTGCAGTTGTAAAAGCAGGTACACCTGTACGAGCCAAAATCGGAAGGAACGCAAACTCCATTTCCGATGTAAGGCTTCTGAAGACATTGCTGGCGACAAGCTGAAAGTTGACAGCTGTTGGGATCCAACACGACTTGGCATCTTTCGACGGCATTCACTTGAAGAACCATTAATACAACTGGAACAACGTTAATTCAAGTTAGTCATATGATTATATGTTGTATAGCTAGCAATTACTATATATATATATATATATATATATATATATATGTTAAAATATTTAATTTTTTTTTTTTTTGATAAATTTTAGTGTTTCGAATATTAAACAATTTTTTTTTATTTTTGTAAAAAGTTAGTGATTTTTTTAATTGAACATATTATAATTGTTTTACTTCAAAAAAATTAAAAGTGTTTAAAATTTGTATAAATTTATTTTTTTTAGAAAAAATGTAAAATAAAATTAATGTTTTTTTAGGTATGTTAAATTGTACAATTTAAAGGTTAACTTTAAAAAAAATGCCATTTTTCAAGAGATTCCAAACCGAAGCTAAGTATATCTTTTTGACTGTTTTTTGAACTACATTTATCTTTTCTAGAATGAAGGGAAAAATAGTTGAGTTTATATTTAAGAGAAAGAATCAATTACATTTTAAATGAATAGAGAGAAGATAAGGAGAAGAGAATGAAGACGGTTTTATATAATAAATGTCACATTAAAATTTTTTAAAAATATAATTTAAATTTTAATTAATAAAAAAAAGAAAATATTAGAGAATGAATTCTCAATTACTAGATTGAATCAATCGTAGCATTTAACAATGCTAATCGAGACAAATGTTAACATCAACTTTTTTTCATTTGTAATATAAATTATACTCTCAATGCAATTTAACAATAATACTAAAATAACCAATTTATATCTAGCACAATTACAAATATTATGTAACAGGTCTTACATTAACTCTACTTAAATTTAATGATTGTGTTTGTGTCACATTATGGTTTTGTTTGACAACTTGGCTCTAATTATGTCAAATTTTTTGTTTAAGGTCAATTTAAGCTAAATAAACAAAAAAAACCTTGTTTAGTGAACTGTAAGAGTGACTTTAAGTAAAAACATAATAAGTTATAAAGCTTGCTTAAAGTCAAGGTAAAAAAATTGTCATAAAGTTGTTATAATTTTTTATACTTATTTTTAGATAACTTTATACTCAATATGAATTTTGTTTGCTAGATTTTGATTAGTAGATTTTAAAAATATAATTTTTATAAAAAACAAATGCGTATAGTGAAAGTTATGATATTTTTAAAAAATATATAAATTCTTTTATGTAAAAATGCAAAAAGGCAAAAAGGTTAAAAGTTTTTGGGTTGTCAAACGAGATTTTTTGACATTTTAAGCTTTAAATAAAAAGGAAAAAAGTTCAATTTAAAATCGGCTGCCAAACGAAACCTATTTAAAATATTAATTTGATAAAATAAATTAACCATTCTTACATTAATCAAAAGGCATTGGTAGTGAAAAAAAAAGGTATTGTTTCACATGTTTTTGATAAGTAATTTAAAAGAAAACTGATCGACTTCTTGACTAAAAAGATTAAAACAAATTAAAAAATTTGCTTGAACAAAAGATAAGCCAGAAGTCTACTTTCTAGGTTTTTTGTGCGAATCACAATACTGAAATGAAAAATGCAATTGTTCTTTTTAAATATTATAAAAATTTATATCGTTAATGAAGGAAAAATCGTTGTTTTATGATCAGAATTTTTTTAAAAATAAATCTTATCTTAATTTGTCAAACGAAACTTTTCATAAACAAATAAAAAATGGTTTAAAAGTTCATTTTCCAAACTTTTTTTACTTTTAATAAATTAAAAAAAGACAGCGAATGTGGCTATCAAACAAACCTCAATATAATTTATTTTTTCACTCTTTAGGGTTGGGAGAAATTGGTTAAGCTCCTCTCCAGTTTGTTAACATCCACTTCAAGCGAGTGTGGCCCATCTTAAACTTACTTTGATTTCTAGAATTTTTCATATTGTGCCTACCAATCTGAAGATTATTAATATAAAAATTTAAATTCGGCAGCTATCATTAGTACCAAAATAAGTAAAAATAAAAATGAACGATAAAATAAATGGCCATTCATGTTTTTTCAATAGATACAATTTGTTTGAATACTTAACGATATTCAAACATTTTTTTTTTTTTTTAGTAAATGATCTACGGGGTGAGAGGCTACAAGATAAACAATTTTGATTATTAAAGTAACACCGAAGTAGACCACACTCCCCCGAATTGAATAAAACTGGATTGTAGCAATCTATCTTCGCCTTTGAGTTTGATCAACAATGCAAAATAAAAATGATAAATATTGGGAATATATACTTATAGAATAATGAAGTGAAACTTGAAAATAAAGAACATACCTGACAAAATCAAGACAAGGAGCCTAATGCCAAATGATGAAAAGCTGGCCATTTCTAATAAGAAAAAAAACCTAATATAAGGTTTTTACGTTTGAGCTGCTCTATGGAATGGTAGATTCTAATTGGCCTCGGTAGACTAGTATTTATAGAGGGAAGAGCTCATTCAAAATGCATAATCCCTACGACTATTGTAATAATTTGATATTTAGTAAAATATTTTTTAGTAAGTATTTTACCTATTTTGTAGTGTTTGATAGATAAAAAAATGTAATATATTTTATAAGTAAAATATTTTATATTAAAAGAATAAAATTAATTTACATAAAAAAAAAAATGTGTAAAGCATTTTTCTTATAAACAGTGGTGATGGTAAGCAGTGGTGGTGGTGGTGGTGATGATGACAATAATAAATGTAGTACAAACAGTGAAGGCGACAGTGGTGGAGATGAATATAGCAGCATTAGTTGTGAAAGTGATGATCGTGGGGGCAGTGGTGGTGGTGGAGGAAGGAGAAGTAGAGGTGATGACGACAGTGGTAGGGGTGGTGGCGGCGATTGTGGTGATGGTGGGGACAACAATCGTGGTGGGCAGTCGATGGGATAATAGTGATGCAGCGACAGTAATAACAGAGATGATGGTAGCGATGGCAATGGTAGTAGCAGTAGTAACCGTAGAGACAGTAGTGATTGAAGTGATGTCAACAACTATGGTGGCGTCGACGACTATGGTAATGGCAATAGTAGCCACGACAATGATGATGGTAGCGGTGCCAATATTAATAACATATTTTGATCCAAAAAATTTTTTTTAATATTTTTCAAATATCACCCAAATACGGAAAAATAAAAATAAACAAAAAATTCAAAATAAGTTCATATAAAAAATATTTTTATTAAAAAATATTTTACGTCAAAACAAGTGGAGTCTTAAATATGAAGTGATTTGTTTATGTTAATAGGAATTATAAAAAAAAGTTCTTTTGGATGCTTATTGTTACTATCGTTAATTCTTTCATTTTAATAATTTTTGCGATGATATGGATTATACGCATTTTTGAAATATTTTTTTCCTTATATAATAAAATCAAATAAGGAGAATAAAAATTATAGATTATTGTTCATATTGTAGATTTCACTAATTATTTTTTTTCTTTATTTATTAGTTCAAGTTAACTGGAGTTTTTGAAAGGAGTCCTATCATAAAATTAAGAATCAGTTCAAGTTAACTGGAGTTTTTGAAAGGAGTCCTATCATAAAATTAAGAATCAATCTCGGATGCAGGGCTCCTGCTGTGTCTTGGGAACAATAAGATTTGTTATGCTTTAGATTGGTGTCAAGTTGTTATAAAATTTCATGATTTTAATTTATATTGTAGATTTCACTGATAATATAATTCAAAAAAAATTAAATTCATTAAATATTGTTAATTATGTGATCTGATTATATTTGTTTTTAAAAAATAAATGGCTAAGTATTTTTTTTAAATAACCAGTTAAACATATATAATCAGGTCATGTGGCTGACTATGTCCAAAAAATTGATTTTTTTTTTGTGTGTGAATAGGGTATTCTACTATATCTATAACATAAATAGTTTAAATTATAAAATTATATAAACTTGAAACAATTTTAAAGGCACGGTAAACTTTACTGTGCTTTGAGCACATCAGGACCCCATTTCCATCAGCCACATCTATCTCTCTCTCTCTCTCTCAAAATCATATCCTATTACATTTTAATCTATCAAATATACCTCCTAATTCTATTAGAATGGTTAACATTAATTGTTTAGCATTCAATCATATTTGGTCAATCTTTGAGGAAATAAAAATTTTCTCATTTTAAAATCAAGAATTTAGTTTTAAAACTAAAGAAATTTAAAATTAAGAAATTTAGCAACTTTAAAATCTAAATATTAGTTTTAAAATCAAGAAATTTCGTAGATTTGAAATTTAGAAATTAGTTTTAAAACTGAGAAATTTAAATTGAAAAATTGATCAATTTTGAAAATAGAAAATTAGTTTTGAAATTGAGAAAAATTTTAAAAAAATAGAAAAATTTCTTACTTTTTTTAAAACTGAAAATTTTTTCAGTTTAAAAGAAATAAGATTTTTATCACATTTTTAGTTTTTATTATTTTTATATAAATTTTTGTTAAATATAGATCTTACTTGATAGGTCTCGACGAGTAAGTTTTAAAAGTATTAATTTTATTGGAAACAAATCTATATAGTGAAAGTTATAAAATTTTAAAATCTACAAGCAAAAGTTTTAGTAAATTAAACTCAATCCCTAAATAAGGGCAAATTTGTAATAATTAATTTTTATATTTAAAAATAATAGTCCATTTAAAAAAAACTTAGTAATAGAATCCATATTTATACAAATCTTTCAGACTAATAATTAATTAACCTTGTTTAATTTTATGAATTACAATAAAAGGTATTTTATTTTTTTAGGAAGTTATTTTAATTCAATGGAAATTATTAACCCTGTTTAATTTTATAAATTACAATAAAAGGTATTTTATTTTTTTAGGAAGTTATTTTAATTAAATGGAAAATGTTTTTGTGATTTTCCATTTAATTTCATGTATTTGGAAAGTGGTGAAGAATTTATCATAAATAGCTGTTGATGCCAGAAATTGGCAAGGCAATTATGGTCCGCTCCGTAATAATATTATACTATGTTTAATTACCAAAATTGGTATATAATCATATTAGGTGATAAAGTCAATCTTACTATCTCTATTTAAGAATATGTTTGATGTCTTAAATGTTTATTTTTTAAGTTGTTGATTTTTTATTAAAATAAGTTCAATTATTTGAGATAATTTTTTAGGTAACTTCTTACTTCTTACTTTTTATTTTTTATTTAATGTTTTACTTTTAAATTGTCACGCCTCAAATTCAAACAAGGTGAAAGAGAATGGAAGACTTAAGAAAAACCACAATAACATCACCTTTACGGTCAAACCCCTTTTTAATTAAAAGAATTTTAATTGAAGAAATGAATATTTTAAAAGTAGGCCTCCGAGGCTTCAACTTAAACATAAGAATAATCCAAAAATATTTTAAGAAAAAGAAGATGTACCACCTTTAAAATATGAGTAAAAGGATAAAAGACACAAAATTCACAACCCAGGCAGACAGCTCGATCAATCTAAAGACTCGATCGATCTTTTCACAGATTTCAGCATTTTAAATCTACAAATGGAAACAATGGCACTAATAAGACCGCTCAATGGACTACTCGATCAGTCCATCAATCGGTCTGGTGCTTAAGGTCACATGGCAGGGTCATGCACCGAAAAGATCAATGTAATTTCAAAGCTCATTTGCCGAAAACAACTCTGACATTAACACAAGTCAGAGAAGACAATCTATGCAAGTCTGTAGGTCAAAGTCTAGCGAATAAGTGCAATAGCTCTTGTGGTGAGATTGGGCCCAAGGAACCAGAATTTGGACCATGGATAGTTGGGGCCTGAAAAAATGGAAAGAAGTAACCCACGAGTGGGGCTAACAAAGGAAAAAAAATCATCACGCCCAGATAGCAACCCAACTCCAAATTACAACACCTAAGCCCACTTTGTCTCTTTCGGAAAACCTCCTTATCCATCCCCATCAGGTTACCCAGGCAAAACCCAACTGGACAAGGGCAAAACATCTATCACCCACTCTGGTCCTTCAAAATCGAGAGTGGCTTCTAAATCTCAGGATCCTTCTTCGAAACCCTTGGAAGATATTCCCAACACTGCTGAAAGGGTGGTAAGGCCAAGCCCCTCTTACCCTTTACCAGAAAGTTTGGCACAAAGTACTCTCCCACAGCTTAAGGAATTGAGGCCAACTCTAAAATCCCCTGAGAAAAATAATATTAGAGATCAATATGGAAGAGCCTATAGTTCAACACCAAAAGCTGAAGGACTCGACGGAGAGCATCCTATTCGAATCAAAGATCAAAGCTACTCACCTCATCGTCGTGCCATGGTGGATCGAGGAAACCAAGCTACTGCTAAGATCGAGCTGAAAAAGCATAAGGAAAACACAGCACTGCATGGCCGAATTGAGATCATTAAATAGCCTAAGAAACAACTTTCACCAGGTGAATAGCTGTGTGGGTAATCCCTTGGAATCTGAACTCAATCTAAATATTTCCATGATGTGTTACAACATTCTTGCATGGAGCTGCCGTGGAGTAGTAATAACAATTTTAAGCGTTACTTTAAGGATCTAAATGCTAGCCAAAGACCAGATGTTGTCATTTTGCTAGAAAAAAAAGGTTTGCATTAGCTCTATGAGGGTGTTCTTCCACTAATTTGGTATCATAGTTGCTTCTTATATGGACCCGATAGGTAGATCTGGGGGGATTTGGATCTTATGGAATCATACTAATGTCTCTGTGAGTGTGACTGAGATCTCCACCCAAGTTATACATGCTAACATTAAAAAAGTGAACTATGAAGAATGGTTTCTTTCAGCTATGTATACGAGTCTTAACCCTAGCAATAGAGATGCTCTTTAGGAGGGCCTCCAGAGCAAGGCTCAAGGCATCTGCAGGCCTTAGCTAGTATGTGGGGATTTCAATTACATCAAGAAAAATCAAGATATAAAAAGCAACTTCCCTCCCCCCACCCGTCAAACACTTCAAGAGGCCATAGATTCATGGAACGGATAAACAACTGCAACCTTCTTAAAATTTATACCACCGGTCCTCAGATGACTTGGACTAATGGGAGAACAGGCTTAGCAAACACTCAACAAAGGATTAACTGGACCCTCTATAACCCGAATTGGAGAGCTCTATTTCCTAAAGGTATTGTGAAAATTCTACCTCGTATATGTTCTGGTCATTCACCCTTTATGGTTATGAAGAAAGGTACGTACTCGCAAACCTATGTTAACAAACCTTTTAGATTTGAAGCTACCTGGATACTTGATTCTTTTTCTAATGCATGGTCTGGTAATCATAACTTGATGGATTCCCTAAAATCTTTTGCCGCTATGGCTCAAACCTGGAATAAAAATATTTTTGGAAATATCTACAGAAGGAAAAGGTGGATTTTAGGGACGCTAAATGGTATTCAAAATATTTTGAAACATAAGTTCTCTCATAATCTCATGCTTCTGTAAGAGAAGCTTATCAAGGAATATAATCTTATTTTGCTGCCGGAGGAAACCTTATGGTTTTAAAAGGCTCGTCTTAACTGGATAAAACTAGGAGAAATGAACACTAGATTTTTTCATTTAACCATCATTATCAGGAGACGTAAGGCTAAAATTGCTATACTTAAGGATTCTAACAATGTTTGGGTAGATAACCTTCAAGCTCTTAAATGACTGGCCTATTACCATTTTAATAATTTGTTCAAACCCTCTCCTGTAGACCCGTTTTTTTGAACTCTAACCTTCACATATCTCTCTTTTGTTTGAAGAGAATGATCACATTAATAGGCCTATAATAAACAAAGATATTGGGAAAGTTGTCAAGAACATTAAATCGAATAAAGCCCCTGGCCCTGATGGTATTCAGGCCATCTTTGACCATAAATATTGGGATGTTGTTGGCATTAGCTTCTGTCATTTTGTAAAAAATTGCTTTAGAAAGAATGACATTCCTGAAGATGTTAATAAAACCTGTTAGCCTTAATCCCTAAAGTTAAGAATCCTACTTCCATTAATATGTTCAGACCTATTAATCTTTGCAATGTGACCTACAAAGCTATCTCTAAAATTAGGGCCAATAGGATTAGACATCTGCTAAATAATATTATCAGTTCCTTTCAGAGCAGTTTCATCACCTCTAGATATACCTTTGATAACATCATCATATCCCAAGAGGTTTTTCATGCCTTAAAACTCAAGAAAGGCCCCGTTGGGGGCATGGTTCTTAAAATTGATCTTGAGAAAGTCTATGAGAAAATTTCTTGTTGCTTTTTGAAAGACACCCTTGCTTACTACAATTTGAATGAGAACTAGACTAATCTTATCATGAGTTATGTTACTAATGTTAGATCTTCTATCATATGGAATGGGGAGACCCTTGAGGATATTAAACCTAGGAGAGGTCTTAGACAAGGTGGCCCTCTCTCACCTTACCTCTTTGTTTTTTGTATAGATAGATTGTTCCACCTTATTTTTGAAAGAGTGAACACTAGAGAATGAAAAGGTATTAAAGTTTCTAGGAATGCCCCTCTCCTTTCACACATGTTCTTTGCTGACGACCTTATGCTAGTTGCCCAGGATAATGCTAGAAAATGTGAGACCATATGTGACATTTTGTATAGCTTTTGAAGCCTCTACGGCCAAACCATCAATTTTTAGAAATTCAAGGTTTTTGTTTTCCCTAACATCCCTAGAAACTCCGCCAAGGTCCTTAGTCTTAAGTTATGCATCCCGCTCACCCTTGACCTTAGTAAATATCTTGGTACCCCTTTGATCCGTAATAGAAAGAAAAAAGATAACTACTCTTTTATCATTGAAGAACTCTAAAAAAGGTTCACAGGCTGGAAAGTTAATTCTCTTTCTCTTGTTGAAAGGGCCTCCCTCATTTAATCTATTACTTCAGCTATTCCTAGCTATACTATGCAAAGCACTGACCTTCCCTAGAGCGTTTGCCATGAGATTGACAAAATCAATAGAATTTTTTTATGGAGAGATACAATGGCTAGGAAAAGAATCCACCTTATTAATTGGAACCAAGTGTGTAAGCCCAAAGATCAAAGGGAGTTAGACCTAAGGAAAGCTAGTGATCAAAATAAAGCCTTACTTCTTAAGCTTGGCTGGAAGCTCGTGTGTGATAAGGATTCTCTTCGGGCCAAGACTCTAGAGGCAAAATATTTAAACAACCAACAGGCGAATAAGTGGGCGCGAACTAAAAGATCTTCTCACACTTGGAGAGGCATTATGAATACAAGAGAAATCTTAAGTAAGAATATTACATGGCACATTGGCAATGGGGATTCCATCTCCCTTCAGAATGATTGGTGGTGTGGGAATGAACTTTGCCTGACTCAAATCCAGGACTCCACACTAACAAGCATATGTTTGTCAAGGACATTATCGATGAGGACGGAGATTGGAACTTAACTCATATTCTACCGTACATTAGCTCTTCTAGTGTTGAGAGCATCACAAGTGTTAACATCCCCAAATTTGTGACCTTTCTTGGTATTTAAGGCCATATCGTCTCCATGCAAAAATGGCATACAACGTCCTTGGAAAAACATTAGATTTTGTAAGAAATGTTACTTGAAACCTTGAAATAACAGGATTCACATGTGCATTCATCCCAAAAACCTCAAAATTATACGGCATAAGGTCCAAGAACCTTCTCTTGAGAGTTCACATCATCATCCACATTCAAGTTCACAATGACTTGACCTTATGGCCTTACAATAATTGGAAGTTTAATTACAAAACCTATTCAAAAGATTACAAACTATGTCCAACAATAGTACATCATCCAAAAAATATCATACATGACCCAATGTTCAACCACACAATTGCAAAAGCTAATTTTCTTGCCATTAGACCGTGGAATCGCCTCCAACAACTTAAAAACATTATTTAAACACCGTGTGTCAAAGTCTAATAGGAAATGACTAAACATGAATGAATGCATAATATGCAAAAGGAAATTCTCAAATAAAAATTTATTGAATTTCGAGAAATACATATCCATACAATCTAATTTCCTCATCTCATACACAGGCTAATATTGCCACATAGGATAATGTTGCACATAGGCTAATGTTGTCGCACATGCTAATGTCGCCACACAAGCTAATATTGTCACGCAAGTCTATGTTGCCACACAGGCTAATGTTGCCACATATTGACTCAAGTTAATTTTAATCACTACAATGCAACACATGCATACAATTCCCAATCTCATTGATGGAATCACCCACTTTTTAATCAACTATTCAATCTCCAACATATAGGAAAATCCAACCTCTAATTAATAATCACTTCTATAATCATGTAATCAACCTTCAATTAACACAATCACTTCTATAATCAAATAATCAACATCCAATTAACACAATCACTTCTATAATCACATGCTTAACTTTCAATTAATACAATCAAGTCTCAAACTCTCCATACAAGCTAGGGTTTTAGATTTAAAAACAAATATCATGTGATTTTTCTCAAAAAGATGCATTCAATTGCATATTTAACACACTTATTTAAGATTAGTTAAAAATTCTAACTCGTGGAGTTAAAAACTCAAAATTTTAACTCCTTTGGCAAACCCGAACTCGCCAAATCAAGAATCCAATCGGTTGAATGCAAAGCTCTCGTCAAGTAGAACAACTTTTGTTCTTGTGGCTTTATCGAACTCCAAGCTTTTAGCACAAAAAATGGAGAAAGAAGGGTGGAGCTTCAAGTTCTTTAATGAAGGAAGAGAGAAAGAGAGGGAGAAGAGGAGAGCGAGAGGGCGGGCCGGCCAAATGGGTAAGAGAGGGAGAGAGAGGCTTCCTCAAGAAACCTTACACAAACTCCTAGGCCAATATCCGAAGCATGCCCAAAATTTCTATCAAGCTTTAATGATATATTTAATCCACATATATGCATTCACACCATACTAGAATTAATATTTTGACATCATATAAATTTAAAAATTCACATTTTTGAAAATTATCAAAATTTAAAATTATTCCCGAATCAAATTTCTTAGGTCTTCGCGTACACCGACGAATCCAATAAAGCTTGATAAGAAGTTATCGAGCCCACTAACCACATATTTATATAAAATAAACACAAGCCACATAAGATAAAATTCACATCATCATTCAATTATATTAATAAAAAGGGAATCGGTTCTCACAACATTCCCCCTTAAGGAATTTCGTACCCAAAATTCGATACACATCAAGATAAAAACAAATTCGGGTATTGGAACGAACTTTCAATTCACGTTCTCATGTGGTGTGAGGTCCTGACCCGTTTTAATTTTTACGACGTTTCGACGTATTGTTTATTATTTTTACAATAGCATGTTTATGTGTGTTTTATGCATGTTCGAACTTAAACATTCATGTTGGGTTGGATACTAGGGCCGTTGGGTGTTGTGATAAGAATTTTTTTTTAAAAAGAAGGATATTTTCGTAACCTATAAATATCTCGCATTAGATATTTTCAAAACTTACAAGCTAAGTTTTTTCTTTTTCTCTCTGCCTTCTCTCTAATTTCTAGGGGGCCCGGGAATCGATTTTCGATGATCCAATAGTAAATCCTTATTATCCTCGTGGTGGGTTACGTTTTCATTCGGTCGTAATTTCATTCTGACAAAAAAAAATTTACACGTGGATCGAAGCATCGAGCTTTTGACTCAACGAGATAGGATCTTAAAATCTTATGTCTTAAAAGGGTGCTACGTACAATTTTGTGTTTTTACCATTTAAAAATGCATGAAATGTTTTGATAAGTCGGGTTTTGGTTTAAAAGGCATTTTGTGTTGAGGATGGAATCGGGTTTAGAGTGTTCCTTTCAAGGTTTTGTGGTAGTTCGGGTTTGGGTACATCCGAGGGTGTCGAGAAGGTGTTTGGAGGCTTTGATTTGAGGTTGAGATGGTGGTTGGTGATTGTTTGGGAGTTTTGGAGCTTGGAACTCAAAACAGAAAAAATTTAGATTTTTCTCAGGTACCTGCTCGCTCGAGCGCCCGATGTCCACTCGAGCGGATTGACTGCACGGATCATTTTCTTTTGATCATATCCCCCTCATTCAGACTCGAAATAGGGTTATTTTTATACTCAAATTGAAGCCCCAAAAATTTTTTTCCCAATAGCACATCTCTCACAATAAAATGCTTTTTGTAAAAAATCGTTATAACCAAAAGAGTGAGAGTATGTCAAAAATATCTAACCATTTTTTACCTGTTTTTGGCCGAATATTTTGAAAAAAGTTATTTTTCATTCTTACTGGAACTTTTTACCAAATTTTTTGTTCCTTGGGAGTTTGTTTGTGGATGACGTGGCAGTGGACCACTGGATCTCTTTTTATACATGTTGATGTATAACTGTTTAAAATGTTATATATCATGTTTTATGTTTAAACCTTGTTTCAAATAAAAAAACATGTTTTGCATTTTTTTCTTAGTTTATAACATCATATGGACTTATGGATATCTACTTTAAGGGTGGCTTTGAAAATAGTAGATTTGTGAAAATCTCGACAAACTATGTTTTGGAGGTTCGAAGCTAACCCTCAGGGTTGAATCTCAATTTTGAAATGTTTTGATAAAAATGGTGAAAATATTTAAAAATTATTTTTATTTGATTTCCATGTTAATAGATGGATCTTTATACATATTTAATGTATAATTGTGAAAATATTTTCGTCGTCGAGCTACGGGTTAACTTTTAAATGATTATCTAGATATACCGGGATAGCAGGTATTTGGCACGAGTTGCCCTCAGTGGAAGTCCAAAAACTTGTACAGAGTAGTTACTTTTGTCCTTCGGGTAATTCTCGTAAAGAAGGGGTGGGTGCGTTTTATCCCTCGGATTTCGAGCCTGTAAAGGAAGTGATTTACGTTGTGGTGGCTCCGTATAAAACTTGTCACTACCTAACAGGTCTTAAATGATTCAAGAATTTGGTAATGGACAAGAGTCTATATTGTTAGCTTTGTCCCTTTATGACGGAGTCGGTACATATAATTCATTTCTCTTTCCTCGGTTGTGAGATCCAAGTGAAAAAATAATGTTTTGATTACTATTTTTCTTTAACTATAAAACGTTATTAGCATTGTTGAAATGCTTGGTTTTGAGGATGGAAAACTTAAGATTTTATGAAGTAAAACCTTTTTATGCTCATGTGGTTGAGTCAACTTTATGTTATGTGATTGCATATCCTACTTTACTGCATTATAGTCTGTTTCTATTGGGTTTCATCTCACATTGTGAGATTTGTTAAAATCTTTTTCAGGTGAACGTGGTCTTGTAGGTTGACCTTGAGGTGCCCGGACGTAGTTAATGACAAGACTTTGTTTCGTCTTAATAGGTAGTTTATACCTTTGTATATGTTTCATGTTTGGATGTAACATGTTGTAAAGCATATATATTTCTTAAGATCATGGGTCGATGTTTGCATGTTTTATGCTTTTTAGAGAAACCTTGTTGTTGTATTTCAGTTTTGGTGGTTGTTCATGGGCTTTTTGCATAATCCAGAGTTTGAGGCGTGATAACTTGGTATCAGAGCTCTAGGTTCGAATACCTATGAGCTGTGGGAAGATGGTGCATCACCTTGTGAGGAAAGATGTGCGTGTGCATGGTTGCATGTGTTTATGTTTAAGTGTTTAACACGAGCATGATAGTTGTATATATGTGAGTATGGAGGTTGGACCTTATGAGTTATTAGTCATGCCTTTGGGCGTTTAGATTAACGAACTTAGAAGCCAAGTTAAAAATGCGTTTAGCTGACGTACTTTCTAGCTAGAAATCTAAGTAGGTTAACCAAAGTGACATGTCATTCTTGTCGGTTCTCCTCGGTATGTGTGATGTGTTTGCATAATCGTTTTAGCTATGTGTTAGTATGATTATATGATACGTGTTAGAAATAACATGATAGGTTGTCATGTTCTATATTTCTTTTATATATGAACTGTACACCTTTCACGAAGATGAGACTGTGGTTTCGGTTTTGGATGTGCGACTCGGTTGCAGTGGTCGCTAAGAGGTAAGGTTATGGGTTGAGCGTGGATCGCTTGGTGCATTGTGAAACTCGTTGGTGAGTTGGGGTTAGCCGTGTGAGGTTGGCCTCAGTTGGTAAATTGTCGAGCATTTGCATAAGAAGGGTTTTTTTTAGGTGTAGTTGAAGCCTAGCTAGTGGCTTGGTGTTGGTAGATGGCTCTTCGTGTGAGTATGCTATTGGAAGTTAAAGTTGTGTTCTGTATGGCCTTGTAAGTGAGGGCAATCGAGTGTCGGAGACCTGGGAATCAATTGTTATGATTGGATTTGTCGATAGTGATGATCCCTTTCGGTTAAGGTTTGGTGTACATAGTTTTAGCCGTGTGATGGATTAAGTACGTCTTGAGCCATACTATGTCATGAGTCGTGTACTCGGGATAGGGTATAGACGGGAATATAGTGGAAGGGAGCATAGTAATCCTTGGTCAGGTGTATGTAGAGATTGTAGAACGTGATTGGTTCTAGGAATATCTCTGCTAGCAAGATGTTATTGGCAGTCAGAGTAGTGTCTGATGACCTTGGACGTTGTATACCTTATTGAGGTTTGAGAATTGAGTTACGAGTGAGTGAGCTCGAGGATATGGGGACGAGTATGAGTTACAGATATGCTAGGATGAGTGTAACATCCCGAACCCTGGGAGCCCATGGACCTAACCTAAATTATCCCACATGAAAGCTATCAACAATGACTTTCTTGTGAACAACACTTTCTTTCCTTTAAGCAATCATAAATAAAATATTTTATTCTAACGATATACATATGGGTCACAAAGGCTAAACAAAATTTTCAACTTCCAGAAGTTCATTTCAGCACTTATATTATTATAATTAACCACATCACTTTCTGTACAACCATAATATAAATACAAAGAAAATATTAATTCTTCCTTCTTAACCTTTTCCCCCCATGCATCATCAATCCTGATATTATCCCAGATCTTCGAAACCTGAAATGGTTTTGTACATATACATGAGCCGAAACTCGTAAGATAAAGACTAACTCTATGCTAAGCATGATTTGTGAGGTATGATTGGTGCAACTGGAATAAAATACAAATTTCATAAATTCGTTATTTATTTTCGCGCACGCCAAGTTATTCATTTATGAAATCTTTTTCCACATATTCCTTTCTTTCACATTTATTCTCAATACCCAATTTTTCACAAAAACCAAATCACATTTTTATTACCCGATATATCATAAAAACTGTATTACAACAATCAACCGGCGTCGAGCGCAGCTTCTAGAAATCCCTCTATATTCTCCCAATAGGCTACGCGGAGCCATTGGGTAATAGATAGCTATATAACTCACCACAACACAACACCGTATTTCAGGGACTAACCCGTGGGCATGTGGTTCCCATCTTGCGCATATTTTCGGTCTTTCACCGCAGATCCGCCAGGCCAACTTAATTCATATCAATCCATACGGTTCATTAAAATCAAGTATCAATTTTCACATTTAATCTTTGAATGTAAATCTTTGTGGACTTTCACCGTAGGACCGCAGCCCCTCATTATGCATGTACCTTCGTGGGCTTTCACCGTAGGACCACAGCCCATCATTATGTATATTCCTTCGTAGGCTTTCACCGCAGAACCGCAGCCTCTTATTATGCATATTCTACATTTCAAATTTTCACATGTTGGTTCACATTTCAAAATTCGTTCCTTTATTGTAAGATCACATTCCGTTCGATTATTTCAAAATGCCTTTCATATCTTATGCATCATGCATCATTACTTTAGCATGCAAATTCTCATAATTCTCATATTATTAAATAATGTCATCACGCCTCAACACAAGATGAAATTCATTAGCATGCATATTATTTGAAAATGAAGCATCCATCTTAGGTATATACAAATAAATTTAAAATTCATTTAGTCTTTCCACTCATGCCTCACCACAACTACGCCACTTCATATCCCTAACTCGTCTGAGTTTAGTTTATTATTATCATTATTATTATTATTCTTTTTCCTTTCCAAAGAAACAACAAGTTTAAAATCTTTCAAAGCGGCCCAACTGAGGGTTTAATCAATGTAAAAATAAGTATTTTAGGAGATTAGGGCTAAGGTACCCAAGATCCAAACTTTTAAGCAAAATATCAAAAATTTTGAAAAAAGGCCCAGACCGCTCGATCGGTGAGAAGACCGCTCGAGCAGTCTCTCACCTGCACCAAAGAACCGAGGGTACCAAAAGATCGCCCGATAGACATTGATCGTGCTCCTTATTCTTTTTCAAGCCAAAAATTTTGATTTTCAACACTTAGTAGCTTTTGCCCCATTTTAGGCACAAAATAACTTTTAAAAAGGAAGAAAAATCATTTTCAAAATCTCCCTCGGGCCTTAAGAGTGTTTTTGAAGTAAAAGCCACTAAATAAACCTTTAACTTTTAAAACCATGGTTACCCATTTCTTGAAAAACTCCAAAATCTTCTCACAATAGTGGTCACATAAACCATATTTCATCTAATAGCTCCAAATCTTTAAATTTAGCTAAAATACTAATATTAGTTTATAATTTACCAAATTTTCTTTCCCAAATAATAATTCAAAGCTTCGATCCTCAACAAACCCTTCAATGTAACAAACCCAAACTTTTCAATTTTGTTCGCTTTCCACAAATTTTATACATCCTAAATATCACATAGAATTCACATAACTCAAATTTTTTCTAAGTACCCATGCTAAAGTCTTAGTTTTATACATAAAACATGCTAGGGTTTTCTATAAAGAAACAAAATCAACACAAATCATAATCGAAGCACAAGAGAGAGTCTAGATCCTACCTCAAGGACGTTCCATCATCAAGAATCGAACCTCTAGTGAGCTCCAATCCACTAAAACTCAATTTGCATGTTTTGAGGGAACTTTCAACGAACACTTACGCTCTCCCACGGTGGCTCGCGCATGGAAACGGCAAGATCTTGACCTCCAACGAGCATAAAAACCCACCAAGAACCTCCAAAAGGTAAACCCTAGATCACTCCTAAGCATTAGAGAGAGTAGAGAGAGGAGAAAATGAGCAAATTAACCCAAAAACCAAGATTTATAGCCTCTGTCCGTCACAGACCGCTCGATCGGTCTCAAGACCGCTCGATCGGTCACCGCGACTGCACTTTTGGTCTGAGTTTGACCAGGCATATCTTCTTCATCCGAACTCCAAATAGGGTTGTTCTTGTGCTCAAACTGAAGCCCCAGAAGTCTACTTTCTAATAGTTCAAACCTCATACCAAAATTCATTTTGTAAAAAATATTATGAGTAAATTAGTGAAGGTATGTCACTTTCTTTCATATAATTTTCACATATTTTTGTCCGAACATCCATTAGAACCTCATACTTTTCCTCTAACATACTTTTCATGCGTACCCAAGCTCAAAACATCACCAAGCTCAAGTTTTAATTCTTACTCCCATCAACACTTAATTATTTCTAAAATAAAATGGGTCACTGTCTCACAACTCTTCCCTCCTTAAAGGAATTTTGTTCCCGAAATTCAGCACTAAATCTCAAGCCCAACACCACCTCATTAACCATCAACCATCTCTATTGCAACCCCAGCAACACCAAACCACAAGAAGTCATAAGTTTCTCACACAAACCTTACTCAAGTTCTGAGGATCAACTGACGACCATCCACCTTGGTACCACATTGTTATATTATTGATGCTGATAACACCATCACTAAAGCTGACAAGATGCTCATTCGCGATCAATTGCACAAACACCCACTTCCAGAGAAAAACTCGCTTAATCCACTTAGAATACACAAGAACATTTTTCCTCTATCGTTAATAACAATTCCATCCCATTATCCAAAACATGACTTCACACAATCAACTAACTACAAAATCAACATAAGTATCCACTATCCCACTTAAACTCAATTATACTTCTCGTGTAATAGCTCGCCACTACACAAGTCAATATCTCATCCTCAAGACACTGATTCTAAATCTACAGATCAACTCCAAGTCAAACATAATCACCTTCATTTGATGTTAACCCTGAACTCATAATTCAACCATCGTTCCCTTGAACCCACAATAGTAGATTACTCGAGCCCAAGACTTATTCGTCAAGTAACCAATCAAGACTTGTCTTTTACATTTAGCAACTTCTTCTTATATAGAACTCGAGAAGATATTCTCATCCCAAACCAGACCACCATGTCAGCCTCAATAAATTATACCAACCCAAGCTTCTAAAACCTCGAAACCTTCTTAACTCATATCTTACCAAACTCTGGGGACCACAACCCGAACATATGTTTATACTCAAAACACAACACTTGCTACAGCCGACGGCCATTCCTCGACTTTAAGAACTCCGAGTAGCTCAAACCTCAAACAAAACTTAAACTCTAACTAATTATAAGTCTATCGAAAACCTACCGTGTGAATGACCCAGCCGCAAGGTTCCCACAAACTTCCCATTCTACTGAGAGCTAGAGGTGCAATCGTACTTCACACCACCCAAAATAAACTACAAACAACGGTCAACAATCCTCCGTTAATCATTACAGAAAAGACTCTACGTCTCAACATTAACCCCATTGTCGGCAAGGACAAACATTCCTGATTTACCAAGCCTATCTCACGGAGAACACAACCCCCCACTCTTACACTTACATGGTAGAGTAAACAAACTCCATCCTGAAAATCCATGAGGAACTCCGTTCTCCAACCATCTGATTCTGGTAGAGCCCCTTCCCCTGGCACAACTTACGGATCACAACACGAATACTAATTCATAACTACTTCCATCTCCCCGAAGATAACCAGACCAAGAATCAACCTACGATCCCGATCACGATATCCAAATCATCTACTACATTAAACCTTCATCTCTCAAACCTCATTCGCACACACGCGAACTCTATCAATCCTCATACCTCATACAACACATCCCGTTGCACCAAGACCTCACTTCACAAGGTTGCGTTTCACTAACTTAACTCTCACTGGGCAAATCACAACCATATCACAGCCTCAAATCCACTGTCTAAGCAACTCACATAGGAAGCGCATGACATCAAATGAAGGAGACCCACTCTTGAGACTTCTCACCCAAAGTCCCTAATAACTCCCACGACCATGCAGATGCCTCCCATACATTCGGTCTTCGAGTACATACTTACCGCCGACACCTTAACACATGGTTTCTTGCCTATCGCTTCAGGCCATCCAAGCTACACAGTACATTGCTAAATCTTATTACTCTACACTTCGTTCTGCTGGACAAACAACATACCTAACTTTGAACCTAAGATTGAACACAATTACCTCCAAACATATCACATTCAGGATACACCATCTCGGCACAAGGTTAACCACACTATCAAACCTTTCTACGTTCCTTTTAAACCTCATGCACCCAGCACGGTACCCAATCACAATCTCCTAGCCACAAGGATAACTACAAAAGCAAGGACTTGCATTCTCGTAGGAATCCCACATAATTAATACTTGAGAATTTTACCACACAAACAACTCAATCATTGAACTCCCTTAGGATCTCTCTCTCAATGAGAGTCAAAGTTATTAACATCCCGCACAAATCAAATTACATTTCCAAAAATATTACCCAAATGCTTGGGTTCACAAGGTAAAGCAAGCGGACTCATCAAGAAACCACGAGTAAACAAACCCACACTCCTATGATTCCAATGCTTTATTCTTGTCAAGGAAAATAATTATACTAGTCAATCAACCATAAAATATTTCTCCAGCTAGGAAAATCATGAGTCAGCTTTAGGCTCTCACTCCATGTCACTACCTCTTTGGGTCACCATTACTCACTTGGTTAGGAAGAAGGTTAACCACTAGTCCTTGTAAAGATACTGGACATCTCGATACAAACGTTTTCGGCCGCCTTTCGTAATGAGTGTATTTCTCATCACATTAGATCCTCATACTCATATCTTCACTTACGAATTTCAACCGTTGTTCACTCCTCCACCTCCTAACGACGCATCTCATATGTCCACAAAATCTCTCACTGTCTATCCATCAATGCACAACGCTATACATACTCACATCATTTTAAAACATCTCCTTACAAGTCATGTTACACTAACTCAAATCCAAAAATGTAGGTAACAGCCAAACGGGTAGACAAAATCATGTCATAGTCTCGAGCTCATAACTCTGGTACACCCATCGAAACACAAAACGTTAACCGGTAACACGTCTCTTATGCTACTTTACTAGTAACATCGGCACATAACTATTCAAATATGAAAGTAATTACAAGCCACACGAACGAAACGAACCTCGCTTACCAACTCTAAACCAAAGGCTCCACCCTATTACTCGCCTTTTAAGGATAACACAACACCACCACTTCTAGACTTTACTCCAAATACCAATCACAACCATCATCCTCTTAAGGAATCTTTGTTTATCCACACGTTGTCCTAAAATGACCGAGTCAACCGCACCGACAATATCTACTACATGCCCTCCAAATCTCACATACTCACACTCACATTCTCACCCTACACCATTTGTCCCACATAGTTTCCTCATCTAGAAAACGACAACCCAAGTCACAGAACTCTATTCCGTGAAACTTCTCAAACAACCTCGAATCATCGTTCATCACATTGTAACTATCACCAACATACATCTTCCCATACATACATGTATATCACTCGAGAACCTAACCTTCGACAACATCTCCAACCCACTTACTCATTATCTCACAACTCCTAACTCCTATCAAAAAATGTTACTTAACAATACGCCTCAAAAGAAACTCAATGGTCATTCACAAACTGTCAAAACTATCTGGCATCACGATAGCTACTAACAACACCTCATAGGGTAAGGGACACCTCAAACACAGTCTAAGCTCAGACTTTCTAACACACCTTAGGCCAGAGATTATTACGCTCCCATCCACTATGCTCTCATCCATACCCAAGCTCGGTCACACGGCTCATGACATAGTACGGCTCAACACATAGCACGGCTCATGACATACATAATCCTCAACACTCCCAAGACCACACTTCATATCCAACCACAACAAACAACCTTCAAAAGGTTTTAAACGCCCTACCATGCTCATTCATCAAGCTAATAGTGCCACAACACATAACGGGCAACTACTACAGCCATCCCAATTCATAGAGACACAACATACACTAAATAATCAGTGCTCATCTTACAAGCTTACACCTACCACAATCACTGACCACCGGGTCACACTCTCAAATTACACATCATCATCCAGATCACACTCGTCTTATCCCCACAAGCATAACTCTTATAACAAGGCTATCACAACTCCAACTAGGTTAAACTTAACTTAAACTTCTAAGACAAAACTACACCCTACCGCCACATAACCACATCACATCAATATATATTCACAGACCGAGGGAAAGCCTCAGAGTAACGTGACAATTCGGGTAATTAATTCAAATTTCTCATAGAAAGAATGTCGGCCAAACACTTTTCTATTTCGAACCCCAAAATAGTTAACTGAACGCCAAATAGCATGCCACATCACCCTAAGACTCAACTCTCCATGCTCATATAAACACATAACATACGCAACACAATTCAATCGCAAACCCATGCAAGCACACAAATTATGCCGTGTAGTGGTGCCTAATCTCATCAAAAAGTCACACCTATAGGTCATCGTTATTTCCACGGCTCCTAGGTATTCGAACTTAGAGCTCTGATACCATTTGTAACATTTCGAACCCCAGGAGCCCATGGACACAACTCAAATTATCCCACATGAAAACTATCAATAATGACTTTCTTATGAATAACACTTTCTTTCCTTTAAGCAATCATAAATAAAATATTTTATTCTAACGATATACATATGTGTCACAAAGGCTAAACAAAATTTTCAACTTCCAAGAGTTCATTTCAGCACTTATATTATTACAATTATCCACATCACTTTCTGTACAATCATAATATAAATACAAAGAAAATATTAATTCTTCCTTCTTAGCCTTTTCCCCACATGCATCATTTGCCCTGATATCGTTCCGGATCCTCAAAATTTGAAATGATTTTGTACATATACATGAGCCGAAACTCGTAGGATAAAAACTAACTCTATGCTAAGCATGATTTGTGAGGTATGATGGGTGCAATTGAAATAAAATACAAGTTCCATAAATTCGTTATTTATTTTCACGCACGCCAAGTTATTCATTCATGAAACTTTTTTTCACATATTCCTTTCTTTCACATTTATTCTCAATACCCAATTTTTCACAAAAATCAAATCACATTTTTATTACCCGATTTATCACAAAAACGGTATCACAACAATGAACCGGCGTCAGGCGCAGCTTATAGAAACCCCTCCCTATTCCCCTAATAGGCTACACGAAACCATTGGGTAATAGATAGCTCTATAACTTACCACGACACAACACCACATTTCGGGGGCTAACCCGTGGGTATGTGGTCCCCATCTTGCACAAGTTTTTGGTCTTTCACCGCAGACCTGCTAAGCCAACTTAATTCATATCAATCTATACGGTTCATTAAAATCAAGTGCTTAATTTTCACATTTAATCTTTGAATGTAAATCTTTGCATACTTTCACCGCATGACCGCAGCCCTCATTATGCATGTACCTTCGCGGGCTTTCACCGTAGGACCACCGCAGTACCGTAGCCCCTCATTATGCATGTACCTTCGCAAACTTTTACCGCAGGACTACAGCCTCTCATTATACATATTCTACATTTCAAATTTTCACATGTTGGTTCACATTTCAAAATTCGTTCCTTTATTGTAAGATCACGTTCTGTTCGATTATTTCAAAATGCCTTTCATATCTCGTGCATCATGCATCATTACTTCAGCATGCAAATTCTCATAATTTTCATATTATTAAATAATGTCATCACACCTCAACACAAGATAAAAGTCATTAGTATGCATATTATTTGAAAAGGAAGCACCCATCTTAGGTATATACAAATAAATTTAAAATTCATTTGGTCTTTCCACCCATGCCTCACCACAACTACGCCACTTCATATCCCAAACTCACCTGAGTTTAGTTTATTATTATCATTATTATTATTATTATTCTTTTTTCTTTCCAAAGAAACAAGTTTAAAATCTTTCAAATGGGCCCAACCGAGAGTTTAATCAATGTAAGTATTTTAGGAGATTAGGGCCAAGGTACCCAAGATCCAAACCTTTAAGCAAAACATCAAAAATTTTGAAAAAAGACCCAGACCACTCGATCGGTGAGAAGACCACTCAAGCGGTCTCTCACCTGCACCAAAGAACCGAGAGTGCCAAAAGACTGCCCGATAGACATCGATCGTGCTCCTGATTCTTTTTCAAGCCAAAAATTTTGGTTTTTAACACTGAGAGAATTTTTAGTAGCTTTTGCCCCATTTTAGGCACAAATTAACTTTTAAAAAGGAAGAAAAAACATTTCCAAAATCTCCCTCGGGCCTTAAGAGTGTTTTTGAAGTAAAAGGCACTAAAAAAACCTTTACCTCTTAAAACCATGGTTACCCATTTCTTAAAAAATCCCAAAATCTTTTCACAATGGTGGTCACATAAACCATGTTTCATCTAATAGCTCCAAATCTTTAAATTTAGCTAAAATACTAATATTAGTTTATAATTTACCAAATTGTCTTTCCTTAATAATAATTCAAAGTTTCGATCCTCAGCAAACCCTTCAATGTAACAAACCCAAACTTTCCAATTTTGCTCGCTTTTCACAAATTTCATACATCCTAAATATCACATAAGATTCACACAACTCAAATTTCTCCAAATAGCCATACTCAAGTCATAGTTTTATACATATAACATGCTATGGTTTTCTATAAAGAAACAGAATCAACATAAATCATAATCAAAACACAAGAGAGAGTCTAGATCCTACCTCAAGGACGTTCCATCTTCAAGAATCGAACCTCTAGTGAGCTCCAATCCACCAAAACTCAATTTGCATGTCTTGAGGAAACTTTCAACGAACACTTACGCTCTCCCACGGTGGCTCGCGCATGGAAACGGCAAGATCTTAGCCTCCAACGAGCATAGAAATCCTCCAAGAACCTCCAAAGGGTAAACCCTAGATCACTCCTAAGCATTAGAGAGAGAAGAGAGAGGAGAGAATGAGCAAATTAACCCAAAAATTGAGATTTATAACCTCTGTCTATCACAGACCGGTCGATCGGTCTCTGCGACTGCACTTTTGGTCCAACTTTGAATAGGCATATCTCCTTCATCTAAATTCCGAATAGGGTCGTTGTTGTGCTCAAACTGAACCCCCGGAAGTCTAGTTTCTAATGGTTCAAACATCAAACCAACATACATTTTGTACAAAATGTTATGACCAAATTAGTGAAGGTATGTCACTTTTCTTCACACAATTTTTACATATTTTTGTCCGAACATCCATTAGAACCTCATATTTTTTCTCTAACATACCTTTCATGCGTACCCAAGCTCAAAGCATCACCAAACTCAAGTTTTAATTCTTACTCCCATCAACACTTAATCATTTCTAAAATAAAATGGGTCGGCGTCCCACAATGACTATAGGTCGCGGCTGTGTTGGATGTGTAAGGGTTCATATTACGGTTCTAACATGCGACGAGTAATCGTCCTGTGGGATTCCTATGAGGACGCATGTTCGTGGTCTAGTCGTTATCTTAGCGATTAGGTGATCGTGTTTGGGAACCGTGCTAGGTGCAAGAGGTGCGAAAGGACTATAGAGGGGTTCGATAGTGTGGTTGGCTTAGTGCTGAGACAGCGTATCCTGAGTGTGATATGGGTTGTTCGTGTTCGACACTTGGTTCAGAGGTGGGTATGTTGTCTGCCCATGGGACCGAAGTGTGGAGTAATAAGGTTTAGTAGTATACCGTGTGGTTTGGCTGGCCTGGGGCGATAGATGACAAATCATGGGTTACGATGCATGTGATTGATGTGTACTTTAAGAGCAAAAGTGCAAAAAGTATCTGCATGGTGGTAGGAGTTAGGATGAAAGGTCTTAGGATTGGGTCCCCTTTGTTTGGTGCCATGCACCTTCTGTGTGAGCTGTTTGGACAGTGGGCATGAAGCCGTGACGTGGCTGTGGTCTGCCTAGCAGAAGTTTTGATGGTAGCTGTTTGATTGTGGTCAAGGTGACCTCAAGGATAGGTTGACAGAGTTCTTTAGAGGTCAAGTGTTGAGGAGTACTCCCAGTACGATGAGGTTAAGTCATGATTTCTTGTTGACCTTTTTCTTTCTCTGGATGAAGAGAGTTGTCTCATTTTGGTTTCATCGTGGTTGGATGTAGATGTCGGGATCTTGATTGATTCAGTTCTGATTGTGTTTTGAGACTGTGAAAATCTCTATGGGTTATGTATCCGTGTTGTGATCCTTAGAGTTGTGCCTCAGGAACTTGTATCTCTAGGATCAGGTGATTGTCGAATTCCTCATGGCTTCAATGCATGATACGAGATGCTCTACATCCAGACGTCTCTATATATGACTTGAGATTCAATTGCTCTCGCAGTTGGGGACTGTAAAGAATTGCATGTTTGGGTTTGGTATTATCCTACGGTGGAAGACCGTAAGAGAGTACGTGTGAGTGCGGTGAACATAGTAGGTCGTGGTAACCTAGTCAAAGTGTCGTTTGTTATGTAAGATGGTTGAACCATTTGAATTGTGTTCCCTGTGAGGTCGGGTTGGTGGACTAGGAATACTCCCTTATCAACAAGAGAGTTAGTGTGGAGATGCAGAGTTCCTTTTGCAGTGATCAGCTGGGAATCGTTAATCGTTGCATGCAGCTTGTTCTAGATTGTGTGGGTGTAGTGGTACTTCTTGCTCTTAGCGGAGCAGGAGTTTTAGCAAAATAGTGTGGCTATGATATTCACATGTGGGTTCTAATAGACTTTGTGAATCTGGATTTGGGTTCTGTTTGGGGCTTTAAAATGTTCAGAGTTCTGTTGTGTTTTGGCATAATTGTTTGTCTAGATGGTGGTCCCGATAGTATGATAGGGTGTGAGTCAGGAATGATTCGATGTTTGAGAAGCCTTGGTTGGCACGGCCTGTTCGAACCGACGCGATTGTTTGTTTGGTTAGGCCGTGATGAGTTCTGTACATAAGAAAATTGCTATGTGAGAGAGGTAAATCTTGGTTGGTTACTTGGTGGACAGATCTTGGGTTCACATATTCTACTATTGTAAACTCACAGAAGTCATGAATGTGTTATGAGTTAGGCTTGATGTTGGCTAACAGTCATCATGTTTGATTTGAGATTGATCTGTAGTCTTGGTATCAGTGATATGATAACAAGACGTTGAGTTGTGTAGGGATGTGCGGTTGCACAGGAGACATGATTGGGTTTGTGTAGGTTGTTGGATACCTATGAGATGATCTATCTGCGTGACATGTTGGGTCAGGTGGCTTTGTTGCTGTGATGCTGGATTGGTTTTCGATTGTGTAGAACCTTATCCTGGACAAAGGTGTGACACCTCGTGTTTCTCTCACCCTAAAAAATTATGGTTCGCAATGGAAGATCGAGTAGAGGATGAAGGTTGAGAGGAAATGCGTTCTTTGGTATTCTAAGTGAGTTTCTCTCTGGAGTTGGGTGTTTGTGTTGTTGCTCGTGGATGGGCGTCGTGTCAGCTTCGAGATGGCGTTATTAGCATCAACATGGAAGCGATGTGGTATCAAAGTTGGTGGTCGTCTGATGATCATCAAAACTCGAGTAGAGTTGTGCTTGTAGTATGTGATGTTGTGTGATCGATGTCAGGGTTCGATCCTTGGTGTGCATGGTGAGACGCGAGTGAGCCAGTATGTGGCAGTAAGAACGAGAGTTGTAGTCTCTATGTCTTGGAGTAGAGAGTGCTTGGGATTGAGTTCCATTGTGAATTGGTCTCGTGTTACGTTCTTATCACTGGATGGTTTATGTTTGGTGAAAGTTATGTTTCAAGGTTTGTCAGCGTAAGTTGGATCTCGATCCAATGTTTAATAGATGTTTCATGGATTACAGTAATGTTAGTGGGGTTTGCCCGTGCGCCCAATTATTATGGGGTTAATTCTTCACGTCGTGTTTACTTTGTATGACGACAGTTGTATTCTTGGTATTAATTTTGTGACGACAGTTTTGGGGTTTCAACTGTCGGGGTATTTCTTTTGCTGTTATGCAGTGTTGTTGGGTTTGCATAAGAGATTATTAATAGTTGATAGGCTGGTATTTGGCTTAAGTTTCAGTATTAAATTTCGGGGACAAATTTCCTTTAAGCGGGGGAGAGTTGTGAGACCATAACCCATTTTAATTTTTACAACGTTTTGACGTGTTGTTTATTATTTTTACAATAGCATGTTTATGTGCGTTTTATGCATATTTGAGCTTAGAAATCCATGTTGGGTTGGATACCGGGGCCATTGGGCGTTGTGGTGCGAATGTTAAAAAAAAAAATTTTCGTAGCCTATAAATATCTCGCGTTAGATATTTTCAAAACTTACAAGCTCAGTTTTTTCTTTTTCTTTCTGTCTTCTCTCTAACTTCTCGGGGGCCCGGGCTCGATTTTCGACGATCCAACAACAGATCCTTAGTATCCTCGTGGTGGGCTGCGCTTTCATCTAAACGAAAGTTCGTTTTTGCACGTGAATTGAGGAGTCGAGCTTTTGGCTCAACGAGATAAGATTCTAGACTTTCATGTCTTAAAGGGGTGCTACGTGCAATTATATATGTTTTTACCATTTAAAAATGCATGAAAAGTTGGCTTAAGTTTTGATAAATCGGGTTTTGGTTTAAAAGGCATTTTGTGTTGAGGATGGAATTGGGTTTAGAGTGTTCATTTCGAGATTTTGTGGTAGTTTTGGTTTTGGGTACATTCGAGGGTGTCGCGAAGGTGTTTAGAGGCTTTGATTTGAGATTGAGATGGTAGTTTGTGATTGTTTGAGAGTTTTGGAGCTTGGAACTCAAAACATGAAAAATCTAGATTTTTCTCGGGTGCCTGCTCTCTCGAGCGCCCAATGACTGCTCGAGCGGACTGGCTGCGGAAGGTCATTTTCTTTTGATCATATCTCCCTCATTTAGACTCGAAATAAGGTTATTTTGTACTCAAATTGAAGCCCCGAAAGTCTTCTTTCCAATGACACTTCTCTCACAATAAAATAATTTTTGTAGAAAAAGTTATAACAAAAAAAGTGAGGATATGTCAAAAAAATTTAACCGTTTTTTACCTATTTTTGGCCGAATATTTTTGAAAAAGTTATTTTCATTCTTACTGGAACGTTTTACCAAATTTTTTGTTCCTTGGGAGTTTGTTTGTGGATGATGTGGCGGTGGGCCACTAGATCTCGTTTTATACATGTTGATGTATAACTGTTTGAAATGTTATATATCATATTTTATGTTTAAACCTTGTTTCGGATAAAAAGCATGTTTTGCATTTTTTCTTAGTTTATAACATGATATGGACTTATGGATATCTAGTTTAAAGGTGGCTTTAAAAATAGTAGATTTGCGAACATCTCGACAAACTATGTTTTGGAGGTTCGGAGCTAACTCTAAGGGTTGAATCTCAATTTTGAAACGTTTTGATAAAAATGGTAAAAATATTTTAAAAATATTTTTATTTGATCTCCATGTTGATGGATGGATCTTTTATACATGTTTAATGTATAATTGTGAAAATATTTTCGTAGTCGAGCTACGGGTTAATTTTAAATGATTCTCTAGATGTACTAGAATAGCAAGTTTTTGGCACGAGTTGCCATCGGTAGAAGTTCAAAAACTTGCGCAGAGTTGGTACCTTTGTGATTCGGGGTAATTCCCGTAAAGAAGAGGTGAGTGCTTTTTGTCCCTTGGGTTTCAAGCCTGTAAAGGAAGTGATTTACGTTGTGGTGGCTCCGTATAGAACTTGTCATTACCTAACAGGTCTCAAATGATTTAGGGATTAGATAATGGACAGAAGTCTATAGTTGTTACCTCTGTACCTTTGTGACGGAGTCGGTACATAGGATTCATTTCTTTTTCCTTGGTTGTGAGATCCGAGTGAAAAAATAACATTTTGGTTATTATTTTTCTTTAACCGTGAAACGTTATTAGCATTGTTGAAATGCTTGGTTTTGAGGATGAAAAACTTAGGGTTCTATGAAGTAAAACCTTTTGAGGCTCATGTGGTTGAGTCAACTTTATACTATGTCATTGCATATCCTACTTTACTGCATTATAGCCTATTTCTATTGGGCATCGGCTCACGTTGTGGAATTTGTAAAAACCTTTGTATATGTTTGATGTTTGGATGTAACATTTTGTAAAGCATAAGTATTTCTTAAGGTAATAGGCCGATGTTTGCATGTTTTATGCTGTCCAGAGAAACCTTAGGTTTATTGTATTTCGGTTTCCTTGGTTGTTTATGGACTTTTCGCATGACCCGGAATTTGGGGCGTTGGCTCTCGACGCCATGATGAAGCCACAACACTTTAACATGTGCAATAGTTCATCCCCGCAACACTTGCTCTTAGTATCTAAGATCTTTACCCGTTGCTCTTCATAGAAAATATCATCCTCTACTCTCAATTCGGTTCAATCAAGTACGTGTAAAGGATCTAGCTCATACTTCCTCAACATCGAAACATGGTAGACATTATGTACTAACGATTTCTATGGAGGCAAGACGAGACGGTAAGCCACCTCTTCAATCTTCTCAAGAATCTCAAATGACCTAGTAAAGCGTGGTGATAACTTTCCACTCCGACCAAACCTCATCAAACCTTTACCTGACGAGACCTTTAAAAACACATGGTCTCTCACCCTAAACACCAAGGGTCTTCTCCTTCTATCGGCATAGCTCTTTTGACGACTTTGGGCAATTACTAAACGTTGGCAAATGGCGATAATCTTCTCGATCGTCTAGCGTACTAGGTCTAGTCCTAAAATGGTCGCCTCTCTTATATCAATTCAACAGATCGGTGACCTACAAGGTATACCGTACAAAGCCTCAAAGGGCATCATCTCAATATTCGATTGATAACTATTATTATATGCAAACTCTGCCAAAGGCAAATGATCCTCCAACATACCATGAAAGTCTAGCATACAAGACGCAACATGTTTCTCAACATCTGAACCATACGCTTGGATGGACCATCGGTCTAGGGATTGAAGGCGGTGCTAAAAAGCAAGTTCGTTCCCAAGGCTAATTATAGGCTCTACAAAAAACATAAAGTAAACTGAGTGTCTTGGTAAGAAATAATGAATACTGGGACTCCATGAAGTCAAATAATCTCGCTACTATAGAATCTGCTGAGCTTATTGATTGAGACTGTCATTTGAATATGAAGGAAGTGCGCAAATTTGGTCAATCTATCTACTACAACCCAAATAGTATCATGAGCCTTCGGTGATCTCGAAAGTCTTAACACAAAATCCATCATGACATTCTCTCACTTCCACTCTGACAATGGTAATGGTTGCAACAATCCTATAGGTCGTTAGTGTTCGACCTTTACTTGTTGACAAGTCAAGCATCAAGAAACAAAAAGCGCCACATCCTTCATCATGCCTTTCCACCAAAGCTGACAACATAGATCATGTTACATCTTTGTACCCCCTATATGCATTACAAGATGAGAGTAATGAAACTCCCAGAGTACATCCTTGCGACACGACTCTGGCATGAAAAGCCTTCCACAAAATTCCAAATTTTGACAAAGATGTAAGATCCATCCCTTGATGTCTTCATCGTTCATAACACAATCACGAATCATTTGAGCCTCACTATCACGGTGCTCGGCATCGATAACACGACTGAAAATAATAGGTTGCAACACCATCATAAACAACGTAGCACACTCATCGGCCTCCCCAAGATGTAGATCGAACTCTCTAACCTCCCCAAGCATATTCCACTCCCGGAGGGCTACACAAGCGAAAGAACTAAGAGAGTTCGACTAAGAGCATCGGCCACCATATTGGCCATCCCCCGATGATACTGTAGATCAAAGTCATAATCTTTTATATATACTCCATCCACTTTCGTTACCGTAGATTCAAGTCCTTCTGAAAAAAAATAAGTACTTCAAACTTTTATGATATGAAAATAGCTCAAAACATTCACCACACAAGTAGTGCCTCCATGCTTTCAAAGCAAAGTTCACATCTACAAGCTCTAAATCGTGCATCAAAAAATTCTTCTCATGTGTCTTCAACTGTCGAGAACCGTAGGCAACTACTCTACCTCGTTGCATCAAAACGCATCCTAGGTTGTCATGGGATGCATCACAATACATCATATAGCCTAACCCTCGCTCTGGTATAATTAAAATGGGTGCACTAGGAAACCTCTTCTTCAATTTTTAGAAAGCAAGATCGCAAGCTTTGTTCCACACAAACTTTATCCCTTTACATATAAGGCGTGTCACGAGTGCGGCAAGTCGCGAGAAGTCCTCCACAAATCTCCGATAGTAACCTACTAACCCTATGAGGCTTTAGATCTAAAAAATGCTTTTAGGTCATTCCCAACTCATCACGGCATCAATATTTGAAGAATCTATTGCCACTCCATCTTCTAAAATCATGTTCCCAAGGAACTTTACTCCAGGCAATCAAAACTCACATTTCTCATATTTTGCATAAAATCGGTGTTCTTGTAAAAGTTGCAACGCGATTCGCAAGTGTTCTTCATAAACCTCCCTCGATGGTGAATAAATCAGCATGTCATCTACGAACACAACTATAAACTTGTCGAGATAAGGAAGGAAGATACGGTTCATGAAGTCTAGAAATATTGCCAGAACATTTGTCAAACCGAATGACATGACTAAAAATTTGTAGTGTCCATAACAGGTACGGAAAGCAGTTCTCACAATATCCTCCTTCTTTATCCTTAACTGGTGGTAACCCGACCTTAAGTCAATTTTGGAGAAGCAACTCAAACCCTTTAGTTGATCAAATACATCATCTATTTGCGGCATTGGATACTTGTTCTTCACTATTACTTGATTCAACTTCTAGTAATCAATATACAAAAGTAAGTATCCATCCTTCTTTTTGTCAAACAAAGTTGGAGCTCCCACGGTGAAGTACTCAGGCATATAAAGCCTTTGTCTAACAACTCTTGAAGCTGTCAACTCCTACAACTCAGTCGGTGCAAAATGATATGGCGACATAGAAATAGACGCAATTCCCAAAATAAGATCAATAGAGAATTCAATTTCTCATGGTAGTGGTAGCTCAAACAAATCGTTGAAAAAACATCAAGAAACTCGCAAACAACGGGAGGAAGTTCTCCTCAGGTAGAATCGACCTTGCTCATCAAGAGGGCGGAGAAAAGAGAGTTAAGGCTTTCATAAATCCGCAAGCAATGAAGTATAGGTGTCACGACCCATTTTAAAAACATGGCGCTCGTGACCGGTCAGTGAGTCAAAACCTACCAAATGCCTCTTTATCTTTCCTTAACATTCTTTTCTTATTCTGAGTTATGACCACTGAAAAAAATAAGACTTATTTAAATATATCTAAGTGCAAAAATAGATTTATTAAAACATTTTCATATAATATTTTTTCAACATAAATTCTCAGAGCATTTAACGATGAAATCAATGTTCCAAATAAGACAATTGCAGGAAATAAAAAAGACTTGAACTTCTTGTTCCCCAAATACTGAAATTTTCACGCTTTCAAGTGTCACCTAAAATTGTTCAATATCTATTGCCAATGCTAATGTGAATTCAATGATATCTAAATTATTAATTATGGCACAGTGTTAAAATAATATTTGTTAAATGGTTTGCCAATGTTTAGTAAGGAGCGATCCCACATTTTAATACAGTGGACATGATCATTTCTTAAGTTACCTGGCCGTGACCCCACCCTTATTGCATCGCTTTGCTAGTACGCTTAACATCTTCCAGCGACTAGGACGTCGTTTAATCCATTATTCTCTTATTCATTTATAATCATTCATTCATCATTTCATTCATTTATTCATTATTTTCAATATTCATGTGAAATAAAAATTAAATCCAGATATCAGAGACTCACATGATTTAACAAAAATTAATTGTAATTCTTCAAGACTCCAAATCTAAATAGAAAGTACAGAATAATATTTTAATCATTCGATTTTTACTTTTAAATTTTGACATTAAAATTGTATTATTATTTTATAAAAAAATATATATAATATAGTATATTTATAATTATAAGATTCTAATTTAAATTATTACTACAAACTTATTTTCTTAAATTTATTTATTTTGAAAATATTTTTCTTAGATTTAATTTTAATTTAAAGAAAATCTTACAATTTAACTTGTTTAAATTTTAACTCAAGTCTATCAAATATATTTATATATTTATTTTCTTTTTAACTTTGATCATTTTATTAAACTTTAAAAATTCATAAAATTATATTTTTGTATAACCTTTTATTTTATTTATCTTAAATTTTAATTTGGCAAAATTTCGTTTATTTTTCTTAAAATTATTGAACATAAATAATTTCATTTCGAAAATCTTGTTAACAAAATTTTAATCATTTATACTTTATTTTTAAAGTCACATTTAAATCACTATTTTATTAATTGTAGTGACAAAATAATATCTTTATTACTATTTTTTCTTTTTTTTAACTAATATTATTTTGTTACATTAAAGACAACTAATTAAATTAGTTTGTAAAATATTCATTTCCAATAAGTTTTTACCCATTATCATTCTTTTAAAATTTTTATTATTTTTAATTTAAAATATAATTTTCATAAACACTTTTTAAACCTCTTAAACTTTTAGTATAAACTATTTTTTTTCTTTATAACAACTAATTAACCTCAATATTGTTATTATTACTACAAGGTAACAACTTAATAATAAATTAGTTTATAAAATAGTAACCAAATAAGACTTAGCATAATAAAACATAACTCAAACAAAAATTAAGCAATAAAGCCAAATAATAAACTCAACCAAACAAGGCCTAAGGGAGCCATCCAACCCAACAGAAGCTAACATTCGCAAACCAAACAGAAAACAAAAAAAAACTGCAGAACACGATCGAACCAAAAACCAAGAGTTTTGGGGTCCGCCAGAGGTGCCGACGGTGGTCGTCGATGGCCTCCAGTCGTAGCAGGACGGGTTCGAGTAGATGGAGAAGGAGAGAGAGAAAGAGAGAGAGAGAGAGATTGAGAAGAGAGATGCAAATCGGAGAGAGGCAAAATGGTGGACGGCAGTGGCAGTGGGTGGCGTTGGTGGTTGACGTCGGCGTTTGGGGTGGCGTCGGCAGTAGTCGACGTCGGTGATGGCTGAAGGAGGCGTCGGGGCCGAGCTTTGGTTTGTCGATACCCACTTTCTCTCTTTCTCTATGTTTTTTCTCTCTTCCTTGCACAGAAAATCCCATAATCCTCTGATATATATACACACACTACACACTCCAGCCTTAATGATTCTAACCTTATTTTTTGTTATAATACAAAATCTTCCATAAAAAATCCCCTTTCAATGCCCCTTAATTGATCGGTTTTTTTTCTCTTATTTTTTTATTTTGTTTCCTTTCTTAAAATTTTTAGTCAATTGACATGATTATCTATATATACATATATTTTAGTATCAATTATCATTTTAATTTAACATTGTTTTTAATTTATTTTTATTTTTGTTTTATTTTATTTTATCTTTTTTCAGAATATTACAGTCTCTCCACATTTTGAAGTTTAGTTCTCCAAACTTTACTCGAGTTAGAAATTGTTGTACCTTACTCGAAAAGTTCTAGGTATTTGTCTCTCATGTCAGCTTCTTTTTTTCACGTTGTTTCTCCTCCAGAGTGGTTGTCCCATCATATCTTGACGAGCGACACCACCTTGTTGCGAAGTCGTTTCTCTTGCTGATCTATAACACCTATTGGTCGTTCCTCGTAAGTTAAATTCTGACTTAACTGCACAGGCAGAGAATCCTTGCTTGATCTATAACACCTATTGGAAAAATCAGCGATATATTTTCTTGACGCATCACTGTAGATAGAGAATCCTTCCATGTCTTTTAGTAAAGCAAGTACCGGTGCCATTGTTAATCTCTACTTTAACTCTTGGAAACTCTTCTCCCGTTCCTCGCTCCAAACAAAAGGTTCCCCTTTTCGCGTTCACTCCGTCAAAGGTAGTGCGATTCTTGAGAAATTCTGTACGAATCGTCGATAGTATCCCACGAGGCCCAAGAAACTTCTTATTTTTATCACGGTCATAGGCGTTGGCCAATTCACAACTACTTATATCTTCTGGGGATCTACTGAAATTCCCTTTCTACCGATCACATGCCCTAAGAACATCGCATCTTTGATTCAAAACTTGCACTTTTTCAATTTGGCATATAACTTATGAGCTTCCAAGGTATGTGTATACATTGCTCATTAAAATTCTCATAAAATAAAAAATTTATTTTATTAAAATAAAATTAAATGATAAAAATATAATTTTCAGTATACCAACCCTAACAGTACGTACGGGAGATAGTATGTTTACATGGAGGTTTAATGTCTATTGTTTCTTATCATAATTCGAGATTCGTCTCACGTTTCTAGAATAGTCTTCAGAAGGTAATGGAAACTAGTGTATACCTTAGTATGACTTTTCATCCGCAGAAAGATGGACAGTCAAAACGAACTTTCCAGACACTAAAAGATATGTTACAAGCATGCAGCATGGAATTCTAGGGAAGTTGGGTTGAACATTTTTTGCTTGTCAAATGTGTGCATAACAATAATTTCCAAGCTAGTATTGGAATAGCCCGTTTAAAGCACTCTATGGGGGAAGATGTAGAACTTTCGGTTGTAGGACAGAGACAGAAGGGGAACATCTTACCGGGCCAGAAACTGTTCAAGAAATAATTGAAAAAATTCGTTTAGTACAAGAACGTCTTAAGATCACATAAGATCGTCAGAAAAGTTACGTAGACAAAAATTGACGTGAGTTGCAGCTTCAAGAAGTTGACATAGCGTTCTTAAGAGTATCCCCAATGAAAGGTGTTATTCTGAAAAGGCAAATTAAACCCTCGTTATATCAGTTCGCTTGAAATTCTTCAAAAAGTAGGATCCGTGGCATATCGATTAGCTATACCGTTAGAGTTAACTCAGATTCACGATATTTTTCACGTTTCCATGCTAAGAAAATATATCGCTGATTTTTTTTTCATATTCTGACTCAATCACCCGTAGACATAAATCAGAGTCTAAGTTATGAAGAACGACTCGTACGTATACTGGATTGTCAAGAGAAAAGACGACATAAGAGCTACATATCCCGAACTCTTCATTTAAGGTACGATTTTCTCAATTCGACTCGTATCAAGTTTGGAGGACTAAACTTCCTAAGGGGAGAGAATGTAAAATTAGGTACCCAAATTTCGACAGAAAAATAAATAAAAATAATTAACCGATACTCTTAAAATATAATGCCTGATAAAACCTTATAAATAAAAATTTAATCAGAAAATTATAATAAAATTTGTTAAAATTCGATACAAGTGAAAATTAAAATTTTATATTTAGGAATATATTATTAAAATTCTAACCAAACGAAAATTCTTGAATTGATATTAAAAGTTTATATTAAATTTTACAAATTTTTTTAAATATAAAATATTATATTAAAAAATTTAAAATATTAATACCATTAAAAACTGACACGTGTTCAGTTTAGAATGCTGATTCTCCTTGCGCCGACATATAAATATTTGCCGCCAAGGGTGACCATATATATATATATATATATATATATACAAGCGTTATATATAAAACATATACATACATATAAACATACACACAGTGAGGCAACCGGGCCAAACCGCGCAACGCACCACCACACTGTCCAACGCCCGTCGCCGCCGTCCACCACCACCAGCCGACGCGAGCCACCACGTCACCGCCGTCGATCACCGGAGCTACCGCCGTCGTACACCATTTTTATTCTCTCTCTCTCTCTCTCGGTAAATATCTCTCCCGTTTCACTTCCTCACTCAATCCCCACACCACCGGCTACCACGACCACCACCAGCGCCACCACACACCACCTCCAGGACCTCCGCTAACCACCCTGAACCATTTAAACCACCACGAAAGAGCCGCGATTGCCACCACCATTAATGAATTTCTACTTTCATGATCTGTATGCACACAGTTACCATTGTGAGTACTATTATTTTTCGATCATCAACGTTGACTGCTCTTTTGATGGCTTAATACCACTTGTGAACAGTTCTGATTTTTGAAAACTACCCCGATAAAACTAAATCGGAATAAAAATAGTAACTGCCACTTTTATTTATTATTATTATTCATGTTATATGTATGGACACAATTATCATCTTACATGTTATCACCAATATTTATCTAACACCGTTAATAAACGATTTCGATCGATATTTATCTAACATCGTTAATAAACGATTTCGATCGCTGAAAAATTATTTTGACAAATTCAAATTGTAGAATTATTTTTTATAACTAAAAAAAAAGGAAAAGAAAAGAAGAAGAAGAGGAAACAGTTTTGCAATTGTAGATTTGTTTATAAAATATGATTTTAGTAATAAAAATAATAATAATAGTTTAATAATTAGTTTAAATAAGATAACATGATTTTGTATAAAAATTTAATATGAAACGATGTATATTTTTAAATAATAAGAATAAGATAAGAATTTTATATTTATATATTTTTTATAATAATAAGAAAATATAATCTTTTATAAAATAAAGAATATGAAAATTTATATTGTTATAAATGAAGTTTGAATAAAATTCTATTACAATATTATAATATTTTTTAAAACTAAAAGATAAATTTTAATTTGGTAGTTATTCTTTGATGAACAATATAATATAAAAAGATTTTCTTAAATAAATTAAAGTATTAAAATTTAAAGTTAAATACTTAAAGTAATAAAAATAATATCTTAATATTTTATTTGAGTTGGATGTAAAAATAAAAAGTAATTATAATACATTAAATAAAAAGTGTATAGTTATTAATAAAATCGTAGGATTTATAAAATTTGTAAAGTTTATAAAAGAAGTTTTAAAAAAATAAAAATATATTCTTATAAGTTTATCTTCTAAAACTAAACATAAGTTGAAAGAAAGAAATAGAAATAAGTCTTAAAGAAAAATATTAAATAAAACCTAAATTAAAAAAATCATAAGAAATACAAGGTAGTGACAAAAGTTTCATTTGCGTGTTGCATGTAGATTAAGAATTACACGGTCAAGTAAATTAAGTAATTAACTCTGCTATATCCAGGTGAGTCTTTTGATATCTGAGTTAATTGAGTTTTCGATTACTGCTTTATAAGGATTTTGAAGTACACTACAATTATATTGTTGAAATGATTATGGAAATGTGATATTATGAAGGTGAGAATGGTAGTATAAACGGCGTCCCGACCGCTTTGGGTGATAAAGTATACCAGTGAGGTGATGTAATAAGGGCAGCAGGTCACAGCCAGTGACAGTGACTAGAAAATGATAATTTTTCATTGCGGAGTAACTCTCCAAATTGCTGATGGAACTGTTTATTCGGACATCATTTTAAAAATAAAAAACGAGTAATAACACATATATTTATGATCTCAAACTAGTTTTGCTAATGGACGTGTTTTTAACACGTCAGGTGTTGCATAAAAGGAAATTTGCTGGAATAAAAATCAAGAAAAAAGAACTCGGATAAATTTTAATTCACTGGTCAGTCACGGATGTTATATATGAAAATAGGTCCAGACAAGTAAATTTATACAAATTTTAATTTTTTTTTAATGAGTCAATAAAATTATTTTTTTATACTTACCTTTCTACTCCACCACTTGTATTACTACAACTAGCAAAAATATTACAACTTTTTTGTTGAATATTTACATAATGAATGATATTTTAACATCGTTAATAATATAAAAATTAAATTTGATAAATATTATGATGAATTACTATATATTTTTGGAATATCTATAATATTAGATATTAGGTGTAAAGATATTAGTTTAAGATGTTTTTTAGAATAGATTTATGATTATCAAGATCAATTTGAACTAATTTTAAATACAATTAGGGAATTATATAACGAATATAAAATTAATATAATATCACAATACATGAAAACAACATCATCCTCCTCCAGCATTTCATCTCGAGGTTGAGGTAGGAATATGTATTCATAAATAAAAATTAAAAGACTTTCTGAATATCAAATGAGTTCTTTATCAAAATTCTAACGTTATTTAGACAGCCTGACGAGAACAACGATAATAATTTTAATATTTTAAAATATTAAAAATAACACAAGTTATCATGATCAGTCTTATTTGCTAGATAGCTCGTGATATGCAAATAGTTTTGTCTCTACAATTGCTTTTAAGGCAGTATTTAATGTAGGTGGACGGATCGTGAACGACTATAAATCTAGGTTCAGGCTGGATATGGTGAAAGTATGAATGATAACTCGCAATACACTATACACATTTGGATGAAAAGACAAGGCTGCAAGAGGATTTAAACTAAAATTTTAAATTTGGATCTTTAAATTTTATTTTCTTTACATTTTTAATTTTATATATTATTTGTTTACATCCTTAAATTAGATAAATCTTGTTTTTGTTTGTTTAAGTCGAGTAATGCAAATAATTAATAGGCTTGTAAGCGCTAATCTAGTTGGGATTTACATGTCCTATAGTTATGCAATTTTTTTTTTTAAAAAATAAAATAAAATTATACAGTCTGTAAATTATAATGTAAATGAATATTTTTTAAATAATAAAATTTTATATTGTATTTAATTACTTGAAGTGTTTAACTTTATAGTATTTTTTATATTTAGTTATATACAATTATACAAGTAAAAGCAAATGTATAAATAATAACTAATATATAATAAGTAATAACTAATAATTTAATTTATAAATTAATACATAATAAGTAATAACTAATAATTAACATATAATAACTTAATAAGTAATAACTAACAAATACTAATAAGTTAATTACAAATAATATTATCGTCTTGAAATATTATATTTAACTAACATATAATAAGTTACTAATAAGTAACAAGTTAACTTATAAACTAAAATAACTATAAATTTTATAAGTTATAAATACACTTTTAAAAATAAAAAAATATTATTTTTTTTTAAAACTCGCGTAAAAGTCCAAAGCCTAGGTTGAAGTTCATGCCTGTATACTCATAGGACCGAGTCTAGACTTACTCCTCCCAAAAAAAACCTGATCTAATTCAGTTTAAAATTTAGTAGGAACCGTTTGGACCGAGCCAAAGAGCGATCGAATGAGACTGGCCGAACTATTTTTACACCCCTAATTACCTTTCCAATTTTTCACGTTAAATTCAAACATTATATTATAGTTCCCTTTTTCAAGCCAAACAATTTACACTCATGGCCAGATATTAATTTGGATTTTTAAATACTATTTTAAAAATCTATTAACTAATAAATTCCATAATTTCTGGAAATTATTTTTTCTTTACCCCTTCATAATCAAATATATATTAAGTATTTTGTTTGACACCATAATTTGTGAATTTTTGAAGATATTTACAAAGAGCAAATTACTGTATTGTTATTTTGAGAAATACAAAGCATTATTTATGCATATACTTAAGAAAAAAACTCACCTTCAACTATACGTACATAAATTATCTTTAATATTATTTTTATAAAAAAAAAACATAAATGAGCGTTATATATAATCAAAACAAACTTAGTCAGCAAAAGCTAAAATAAAATCAAATTTAATGAATTATACACATAATAAAAATAGATCTAATACTAATTAAAACTAATATAAACACAATAAAATATAAATTTGACAAAAAGTAATTTTACGTTCAAACTATTGTAACTAAAAGGTGTAAAAATATATTTAAAAATTTTCTATTAGACAAATATATAAAAATATATGCTAAATTTATAATTAAAATACAATATATAATAAGGGTTCAATGTTAATTATTTATAAAAATATATGGTAAAAATATGCTAAAATTTTCTACTAGACAGATGATATAAAAATATGTGCTAAAAATATAATTAAAATATTGTAGATAAAAGAGTTCATTGCTAAAATTTATATTACAACATAAAGCAGTTTTATATTCATATTTTTGATCTAATAGTTTAAATTGTGTCAAAAAAGTTATTAACAATTTAAAATAAAAAAAGTAAATTTTTTTTTTCTCTTTCTATGCTTATCTTGGGACATATGAAAGAAAATAAAAAATAAATTTTTTTATTCATAGTATAAAAAGATATAAAGAAATGAAAAATTATTCTCTTTCTATGCCTATTTAGGAAATATGTATATTTTTTCCTTAAGCATACGAAAGGCAGAAGAAAATTAAAAAAAAAATTATTAAAAAAAATTATTTTTTCATTTTTTTCATTTTAAATTTAATTTTTTTAATAATTATCTTTATAATATTAAAAAATAATTATTTTTTTATTAAAAGTATTTTAAAAAATAATTAATTTTAATTAATTTAAATTATATTAGTGTCGTTAGACGACATATACAATATACAATCGAGTGCAAATGATAAGAGTTCATTGCTATAACTAAATCCCAATCTATATTTTTAAAAAAAATCCCAATATGCTTGCAATTTACTCTTTTGAAAGAACTAAACATGGTAAAAGTTGGGATGGAGAGTTGTAGAAACTAGGGAATTGCTCCCGAACCGGGAGGAGTAAGCGGCGGTGTCGATCCATGCGTTGTTGGTGGCGATGGCGGAGTTAATGTCGTTGGCCGTGTTGGCGGAGTCGGTGCCGTCGGTTGCGGCGGAGTACGTCCGGGTGGTGACTCCGTTGGGGATTTTGGCTCGTTTAGCGATTTTGGTGACTTTCGGTGTTGGCAACCGTTTCTAGAGAAACATTCGTCGGTGGCGGCGGTCGCTGTGGTGGCTGGTTTGGTGGCGTTTGGTGCCTTCAGCGTTTGGTTTGGTGCAGGTGACTTTATAGCTCTACTAATTTCAATTGGGTGATACCCTGTTTTGGATTATTACATTTTTTAATTGGAAATTCAGGTGGCGCGGAGTAATTGATGGCTACTTCGGAGGAGGTAAGGTGGTGGTGCCTCCGGACTAATTGGTAACAATCCTCTTCCATATACGTACACATCCATATATGCGTTATTAGTGATGACTCCTGCGATGTACGGGATCTACAAAAATAATAATAAAAAAATATGTAAAAAAATTAATAGATGAAAAGTGCTAAATTTAAAATAAAAATGTGTCCTAAGTAGAGATAAAAATTTGTCCAGCATCGAGCGCTCATACACCACCCCATGATTTTTTCTCGCTCGAAAAAAATAAATGAAGAACATAATTTGATCGTTAAGTCCTATTTTATTTTGCTCATGGTTTTGTTGATTAATTGAAATATTTTTCTTTATACGTGTAAATATATAAAATTTATTTTAAAAAAATAATAATAGTAGAAAATAAGATGGGGGAGGGAATAGTCGAAGAGTGGGAAGGAAAAGAGCAGAGAGAGGGTAAGTGGAAATAGGAAGATTTGGGAATTCTAAATTTTAAGTGACATTAATTTAGGGAAAAAAAAGATAAAGAGGAGGTTGGGATTAGGGAGATGTGCTACCTAGGAGAGAGATACTAACGTTTAATGAGATTTGAGGAATGAGAGTTCTAAAAATTTGGAGAAGCCAACTAAATTCCTATATAGATAGATTAGTATAGATTATATTGATAGACACACAGTATTTACATGTTGCTAACACCATAAATTATAATTTTTTGTCGAAAATATTATTTTCTATTTAATAGCCTAATATATTTTATAAAAGCTTAATAGAAAATAGTTATATATTTTAAAATGCTCATATGGATTATTCTTGTGGATGACAAGCGGCAGCCAAATAGAAGAGTGGCGATTAAAAGAAGTTACAATTTACATGGGACACTTGGCATCGTTAGAGTATTAAGGAGAAGTTAAAAGCGATTATGAAAAATTATTTATGGAGACTTCTTTAGTCTTTATAAATAATAGGCATGCATACATTGGAGAGGACACTTACACAAATCGGCAACCTGCCTATCTTTTTATTTTTATCTTTTTTTTCATTTTCTTGTAATTTTCTTAGCAATTTCCTTTCGATAGCTAATAGGAGTAGTTTGTAACTTAGCTTATAATCCCAGTGTTCAGTTGTAATCCCATCGAAGTAATAAAATTCTTTTATTACTTTCATTTCCATCAATTATCACTTTCTGGCGAAGTCCTGAAACAAGGCAAAAGGGCCTTGCACGCAATCGCTTGATCACTCTGGAGAATTTCCTTTTCTCGAAGGAGATTAATTTTGTTTTGGTAAACACATGTTCAGATCCATATATGTGAAATCGAGATATTTTTCGGGTTGGAAGCCGAAAAGTTCCACAAAATTGTCGAAGTCACTGTCGATCAATAGTGATTGACGAAGCCATTGTCGATCAACAACGACCGTCGATTCTTGTAAGTTCTCTACGACTTCTCTTTTGTTTTCATCCCTATTTCATTCCTTGTAGTCCTATTTTTCTCCCTATTTCTGATGGCATCTACGCATTGTGTATTTTTTTGGTACATCCCCTTGAAGCTCTTTTATATCATTTTATTTACTCATAAAAGAATGTGTATATTTTTTGCCTTGCTGATTCCATGTGACTCAAATTAAAGAAATATGCTTGGACTTATTTTCTCTTCCTGCTGATTTCATAGATGCATTTCAGCTTGTTTTTGTCTTTGCTAATTTCATCGATTACATTTTTGTGTGGCTTCGGTTTCATCCCGCTTTCTTTTTGGTATTGAACCAGAGACGGAAAAAACACTAGAAATTAAGGGAACACCAAAGGAACTAAGACTATAAGTGAAGGAAAAATCAAGTGGAGGAATATTTAGTCCTACAAATAAAAAAACAAGACAATAAGCAACCCCAAATTGTGACAGGATGGAATTTTTTTGGAGCATTCACATTGATAAATGAACTGAATAGATGTTTTGGGAAACCATTATGTAAGCGCATTGGAATGTGCATTGATGGAACTCTTGTTATAGCAATGCTCCAATCTTTAGTAGTGAAATTACTTGGCAGTCATGTTCTTCTTCATGCTTTGAAAGGAATTGGAGCACATACTCTTTTATTCATTCCATGAGAAGAAATAAAATGACAGCACAACGATGTGATAATTTCCTCTTTCTGCAATATAATATTTGTCTACTATCAAGGAGAAGTCCACAATATAGAGAAGGGGAGACTAAGATGTGGGACATTGGTGGAGATGCCTTTGATTTAATAAAGGATGCTAGTTTACTTGAAAATGCAAATCTTTCACTTGATAAACCATAGGTGAAAGCTGCACTGATTAGAGATAAGTTGATGAATTGAAGATTCTTAACTTCTTAGCATTTTTTCTTCATGCTTAACTTTGTTTTTGTCTGTGGCTTTTACATTGAATGTATTCTACCCAAAATATCCTCATCCCTAACCTTCAAAACCCTAACCCTACCCACCCATCACCACCCACTTCGATAGCCTCTACCAGCCGCGGCCGCCTTCACCCCTCTCTTCCCTCTGTCTCTCCTCTCACTCACTCCCTCCTCTCCCACTGCCACCTAACCTCCACCACCGCACACCTTCCACTCCCGTTCGTCTCTGCCACCCCGTTTATCTCTGCCACTCCTATTCGTCTTTGCCACCCTGCTCGCCTCCCTCACTTCCCGTTCGTCTCCCCTATCCCTCCCTCACCTCCCTGCATTTGTGTTGCCCCTTCATCTCCAACAGATTGCAACCCCCCATTCTTGAACTAGATGGCGAGCAAGAGGTGTTCAATGACCTAGCGCTCAACTAATGACTAGTGTTCGACGACCTAACGCTGTTTGGTTTCTATTTGTTCGGCCATGGTAGTTGGAACGTAGACCATCTATTTTGCCATGGTAATCCGAATGGTGGTGGTTGCTGGTTTTTAGGGTTTCGCAAGAGGAAGAAGGTGGCATAGAGAGGAGAGGGAGGTGGCAGGTGGTTGTTGATGGGTGTTAGGGTTTTGCAAGAGGAGGGAAGTGGGAGAGGGAAATGGCGGCCAGGGGTTTCAAGGTGGAGGGTGGCGGGGCTGTGGTGGTGGGTTGGGAAGGGCTTGGGTGGTAGTGCGGGGGGAGGAAGAAGAAAGGCAGTGAATATGGCGGTAGTGGGCGGTGGCAGAGGAGGAAAGATGTGGCGGTTGGATTTTAGGGGTTTGAAGGTTGAGGGTTATTTTGGCAACTCGAATGAGGGATATAATTGTAATAAAAAAATTAATTTTGTGCGTGTTGAAAGCAAAGTGCTGTATGTACTTAAAATCACCCAATTTTTTAGAGCATACATCTATATGTTATCAGATTCCCACAAAAAACTCAAAGGAGATAAAAATCAAATAAGATAGCTGCCACGGAATTAGAAAAAACTAGGGTTCGAGATCAACTTCCTCTAAATATCATGAATTTAGTTCAAGCTACTCGTGATGTGTATAGCACCCATCTTAAACAATTTGTAAAAAGTTCTTTACCATTTAGGAGATAAAAATTTCCAAGGAGAATTGGCAAAATAAAAATAGTACAAGAAGCCTAGTTTGAGGCAAAGCTAATGCATGACTCATGCAAAAGCATAACTTTTAATGAATCTAATCTTGATAACTGGAATAAAAACTACTTATTATCATGTCATAAAGGTTCTAATGTGGTGGAGATAACCTACAGATTCATGAATCTCAAAAGCATAGCATACAAATCCAACTACTTTGCATGAAAATGCTAGAAATTAAAGAGAAGAAAACAATGAAATATTTTGTTTCTACAAACGAAAGGAAAAGATGAGAAATAACCTTTAAGAAATAGTTTAGAAACCCCTCTTGGGTTGATGATAGCACCCTCGGATTTCTTGCTTTTGAATCCCTCATGTTTAAGGTCGAATAATATTGATTCCCAAGCGCTTGTCTTTTGATCACAAGCCTCAAACACGGATGGTGATAGTTACTATATTGTATTGCTGTTGATTTTTTAATGAAAGCAAAAGGTAGTAGAAGGTGGAGAGAAAATGAAGAAATAGGAGGTAGAAAGATTGGGAGCGGTGGCTAGGGTTCCAAAGTGTAGTCCTTCAATTAAGGTTAAAAGGGTATTCTATAGATCTATGGTGGACAAGTTAAGGTGATAAGCAATGGGAAGACATATGATGATGAAATTTTAAGATTTAGGAATCTAGTAATTTTAGCAATATGTTATATTTTAATTTTATTGGTCTTTTATTTTTGTAATGGCAATTAGGATTTTCTTGGATTGTAATATTTTATTTTTAGTAGCTTTAACTAGAGTTTTCTTAGATGCTCATATATAGACCATTATATAATCAGGTTATTCAAACCGATATTGAGTAAATGAGTTTAGCCTTGATGTAGAGATCAAGAGTTTCCTTTTTGAGTGGCATTTTGTTCTCTTATTTCTTTTTCTTTTATTTGAATACAATCTTGCCGGCCGTATGGTATTATGTGGTATTACAACAAAAATTTGTCCACAACCAATGTGACTCAACTCCCTAGTCAACCTTCTCTCTCTATAGCCTTCATTGTTAACGACCAGTTCTTAGCAGCCACTATTGTTCTCCATCACCGTTGAACATCCTGACATAGTCGGTTGACATCGTCAGGCCATCCTTCGCCAGTGTCTCGCGTCATCACTTTAGCCGCCGACAAGATCAACCACTAGTGCCGACCAAAACCAACATTGTTGTTGTCTCGCATAGCCGCTACTTGCGCTACTTCGCATCATTGCTGCTATCGGTGTTGCCAGCCTTGACAGCTTTGTTGCCGTTGACAGCCTCATTGCCTTGTCCTGTTCGTCACCATCACTTGCGACACCATCCCTGCGAGAACTAAAAAAGGTTGTGGGAAACTTCAACACCGAAAACTAGGGTTCTGGAGTTAATCATCCTTGATCTGACACATTGAGCAATTGACCCATTTTCTCAACTCCTACATGTCACAAATTCTTGACCCATCAACACTATTTACCTAGCCCAACCCGGCACCTTAAACTTTAACAAAGCCCAATCCAAAATCAGCCACTATAAGAAAACCTAGCCCAACCCAACTTTTCCCAATTAAAAAAAAAACCAAAACAAAACCCATCTCAGTGACTAAATCCTAGCAAATTACGCCCTGAACCGATTCAGATTGAAGCAGGGAAAAAATAGTAGCTAGAATAAACATCCGCCCAAAAAACAAAAAAAAAACACATCTTCAGAGTAGCACATTTTGGAGAGCTTTAATCATTGCTCTGAGGGTCTACTACATTGTAGGATTTTGAAGCATACATATGTTGTTTGGATCTCGAAAAAGGTATTACTCTCTCTAGAAAATTGAGATTAATATTTCTATTCATTGGGAAGCTAGTAAAATTTTGCTAAAGGGTCCTTGGTTTTGTGTATTGTCAAAAAATAGACACCATGGCCTCATTTGAAGATAATATGGCAACAATTGTTTAGCAACAATTTCATGCAACAACATTCTAGTGTCTTTAATTACTTTGTAGATTTAAAACATCTAATAAATTTTTCAGTCACGAGTAACGATATATGTAATATTGCTAATCACTTTATTTTTGGGTTATGAGGGAAATTCAAAATGAGATGTTATTCTCTTGTACCGATTTAAAAGATATCTATGAAGATGCTGTAGCCGTTGAAGAAAATTTAGAAGAAAATTTAGATATCTAAGGTGTCTTGAGAAGTTACCCAATCAATGGTTATTGCACATTTTATCGACTCCATCCATGATAAAACTCTCAAGTCTAAGGTTTTTAGTAGTGTTGATCATTTTCTCTGATCAAACAGTTAATTTTGTTGCTTTGCATGTTCCTCGACTCGATGGTAGTAATATTGTAGATGCTATTCTTGATTATTTTCAATACCAGGGCTTTGTTGTTAGATATTTAGCCCAATCGCATATTTTACATAGACATCTTTTGGACATGTTTTAGCCATTCATGAGTGTTGACCACGTGCATATTTTATTGATTTTTTTTGAATTTAAATATTGGTCCATTGTTTCATATGGAGGATGTGGCACTTGATCCGAGCACTTCGAAGTCTCTTGGTTTATTTGATGGTATTTATGCAAACATAGCTCCATTCCCATTTCAGCTCGTGTTTTCCTTGAATTAATCATTTTATGGAGCTTTTCATTACCATCTTGCGGAGGTAGATCTTTACCAGCGACATGCTATCATAGTTGAGGAAGTGCTTCGTCAACAAGTGTTTCATTTCGTGAAATACTTTTATGTTTTATAACTCTCTAAAGGAGAGTTTTTCTCAGACGATGAGAAATGGTGGGGAATGAGAAGGCATAATATGAAGATATTTTAAAATTTAAAAATTTAGTATTTTTACCAATGTCTTATAGTTTGATTTTATTGATATATTTTATTTTTGGTAACGGTAATTAGGATTATCTTAGATTATAATATTTTATTTTTAGTAACTTTAATTAGGGTTTTTCTAGATGCTTAAAAATAGACCATTATATAATAGGTTATTCAAACTATGACATTGAATGAATAGGTTTAGGCTTGATATTGACACCAAGAGATTTGTGACCTTTTTTTTTATTTCTTTTATTTGTTTACAATCTTGCTGCTCGTCTGGCATCATAGGGTTATTTAGGGTTGATTCTTAAATATTTGCCTATATTTTGTGCTCTATAATTCATCCATAATTGGCAAAAAACTGAAAAAACCAGTCAAACTTGGTCGCACTCCTGTTTAGAAAATTCTGTTTTAGTGGCCCAAATTCATGGTCTTGCTTTGGGCTCATCCAAAGTTGGTTTCTTGTGAGCCATGTATTATTACTTAGCTTGAAAAGTCTACTTTGAAAAGCCATGTATTATTACTTAGCTTGAAAAGTTGGCTTGAGTTGGCTGGCCAATTTTTTCTTTTCCTTTGTACTGTTTGCTTGACGGTACCGGTAAATGCAAGCCCACACTTGTCAGTCACTGCCTTCTGTGACCCAAGCATGTTATCCAAAACCTTAGTGCCTACATTAAATTTCTTGAAAGTAGATTGAGCATTCAATATATATTTTTCAAATTTATTCAATTTTAATCCAAGATCAGTTTTTAACTCAACACAAACATGCAACTATTTTTCAAGAAATTCAATCCTGGTTTGTCTAGTTTGACACAATTCTAGCAATTCATTTATTTCTTTTTCATATTTTGCAAGTTTTTCACACAATTTTCCTGTTTGATTTTAATTTTCTAAGCAGGGCTTGAGCTTCAGTTAGCTCCTGCTTGACACTATCTTATTCTTTTTCTCACAATTTGAACTTATTAATCAATTTACAATTCTGCTTGGTCAACAGATAGCTCTCATTATAAAGCTTGTTATAAGTTTGTTGCAGAGCTTCTCTATCCTCAGTGTCACTAATCTCTTTATCCTCTTCTTTTTTTTTATTGCAATCATTTACAGAATTTTCATTTTCAGACTTGATGGATCTCTTTTTCAGAATATCCATTATTGCAAATTAATCAAATGATCACAAATTTAAAAAAAAAAAAAAAATTAACCCGCTCTGATACCAATTGAAAAATCCCGTTTGTAGACTAATTTGCACTAATCGATTTAATTAAACAAGCCAAACGCCATAAATAAGCCTAAACCAATAATCACACAAGCAACAAAATAAAGCAACCACAATCACACACGAGACGGCGATTTTTACTTGAAAAATCCTAAACCGGGTAAAAACCACGAGATCGCTCTGGGTCTAGGAAATCAAACACTATATCAAACGTTAATTACAAAGAAATCTTATAACCCTGATGTTGCACCTACAACCAATGGTAGTAAGCTTATTTTTGCCGAATTCACGTGCACCAACTCCTGTACTTAACCGCCGCTGGAATCTACCACCGGATTTCAATTGCTGACGGAATCCTCCACCAGACTTCAAACACTTGAGAATCCTCTCAAGCGACTCCACGAACACGAACAGGTTGTTGAAGATTTGATTGCCTTGAACGAGCGGAAGCTAAAAGATCATCAAGTAATTGACTAACTTGAAAGCTTGCGAAATTTACTTCAGAGGCTCTCTGTGGCAGCTAGGTCTTTATAAAATAATGAGTCCCACTACAAAAAAAATCCTAGTTGCCTATTTATAATAAACTACCAAACCCTAATTGCAGCACTTAAAATTTGGTCCACGCGCACAGGACCGCTCGATTGGTCACGCCACTCTCGTAGTAGTTTGTTGTAGACATGAGATATCGAGAGCTGTTGAAGACTGCTTGATTGGTCTGTCGTGCTGTCTGACATTGCTTGCAGATTTTAGATGTTTTCTGCTTATTTTTCACTACACTGCAATATCAAACCACAACTCTAAAAGAACAAGTGTAAAATATTATAGAATAAAATATAAATAATTTAACTGACAATTTGTCACAAATTTGCCAAATAAAAGAATAAAAATAGATGAAGGCTAAAATTCCTAACAATATCATTAGTATTTTATGAGATATGGTGACCGCTTTACCCTTAGTGTGTTAGACATGCGTAGTTTTCATAAAATGCTCATATCTAGAAGGATAGAAATTAGAGTAAACCCATTTTGAAAATTTAGGTCTTTTAACTATGAAAATAGGGTTGAAAAGGAAAAAACAAACCCTTTCGCATGGCACCAAGTATTAATTTGGCTATTTCTAACAAATTTTCTTTAGCCTTAGTTAACCATCCATTTAAGGTCACATATGGTCCAATTTCATTCCAAAAGGTCTCACTTGAGCTTGTGGACAATTAATAGACACTTAGATTATCATCATATCATAAATCAAATAAATCTCCATTTTGTCATCGAGATCATTCAAGAGAAGGATTAATTATTCGAGCCTGTCAAGATGGAGTGTGCATACTTTGTCACCAAATTTGGACAGACTTGATCTTCCATCCCTTGGAATGGAAGAAACAATAAAGTGGAATAGTCCTAACTAGGAGTATGTACCGTGGCATTATATCTGCTCTCTTCCTATTGAACATGTTCATAAGCCTGCCTTAAGAAGGAAATGGATCTCGGCCTAGAACTTGAACTTGAATTTGGTGTACTCTTTATTAAGGCCAATAAATAGTCAATAAGTAGTCATCTATGTTACATGGACTCGCCATTTTTGCCGAAGTTCCCATGTTAACACGACACGGCATGGGTATCGGTACATGATATGTGTCGGGTGCGGCTACTTTTTATCGAACACGATTAAGATCTCAATTATAGAAGAATAGTGAAGAGTAAAGATAATATACTAAAATCAAAACTGTGGCGTAGAGATATCATATGCAACAAAGCTATTAAGGATGTAAACAAATGCATGATGTGAGAAATCAAAATGTATAAATTAATGAATAACTGATGAAGCTGAAATATGCCTTGTGGATTGCTACTTGACTTTTTTTTTTTCCGTATCAAAGCACTCATATTTAATTTTTGGATACTTTTTAGCTAAGTATGCGTATTCTTAGTTTTGAGGTTTCATGTGTTTAATCCGTAGATGCGCACGTGCACTCAACACTTGTACTTGAGTTTGTGTAACATAGGTAGTCATGCACACTCCTCAGGACCTCAACCATATGTTGAAACTTAGTTGCATCAGTAGTGCAAACAACTTTAAAGTCATAATAATCAATCCACTGCCATAAGCTGCTTAACTCTGCATAATACTCGATTATAGATTTTCCCATTTGGTCTTACACAGTTGTGTTTCATTATCCCTCTTATGTCTAGGATGCCAATGTTCAAATCTTTTAAGCAGTGTCTAGTAATACGAAGCTACGACCAACATTATATTGCGTAAAATTCATCGACCATGAAATAAGCGCATTCTCTTCAATCCATCGTTTTCAGGCAGGTCCAGCTATGGTTGGTTGCTTAGTTTCTCCATAACTATACCCAGATGCTCCTCAAGTTGTAGTCGCCAAACTGCAAGCTCGTGACCTAATCAAATAACTGGTGCCATCCAACTTCATTACACTAATTTGGAGGGATAGGCTATCACCAAGAACTCTAATACAACTCAACCCACTCTCCTCACTTCTTGTGGTAATTGGTCTATCCTCCGACAAGTCCATAATCCACAAATAGCAACCAAGTACCATTAAAAAAACCCAATTTCAAAACAACAAATCCCTAAGCATCAGAATCAATAAGTTCTCAGAAAAAGAACCAAAAACTGCAATCAAATCTGCCCCACAAGAACTTCCTGCCAAATTCCAATTATAGCTAGTTCGATAGAGTCAAAATACCATTGAAATCATGGTATATCTGTATATGATAGAAAACTAAAAAAGGATCACTGCCGAACTCAAAACAGGCTGGTCGAACCTTTTGGAGACCAAATGCATACCCATGATGTTTGAACACACCAAAAGTGTCATCCACTTCCCAAGATGGCACCCTAGGTTTAGGTTCGAGCACTGGATCAGCCTCTATTTGCTCTACATTGAGATTTTTGGAAACAACCCTAACTTCACCGAAAATAGAAAAATAAGAAACCTGAATGAGACGATCTTGCAACAAGTTTTCTGCTCATCATCCTTCTTAGTCGACCATTTGGGGGAACTTTTTGATTTGTTTTTACGAATCACATAAAATGCCATTGGAGAACACATGGTTTGCTGTAATAATTACTAGTCTAATTCCAAGTTAGATTTTGATGAAACAAGAATGAAAAGAGAGAAAGAGGAAGCTGTAGAGAAAGCAACATGCATCAAAGGTTGGAAATAATGAAAATTAAGGTTCTCTCCCCCATCTATTAGGTTTTATTAAAGGAGTAACAAATATAAGAATACCCTTAAGCGTACAATAACATATAACCTTAGTACAGTGCAAGGTTTTTCACATGCTATTAGTGTAGTTAGTAGATGATACATGGAAAATCCTAAAAAAGCTCATTGGCAAGCTATAAAATGGATGTTATGTTAGTTGAGAGGGGTCATGATGCAGGACGATTACAAACATTTCTTTAGGAATTCGCACCTAAAGGAACCTAGGAATCTGCACTAAAGATTGAATTGGAATCCACACAAATTTTAAGAAAATATTGTTTATTCAATAAATTAGTCAATGATCCAAAATACAAATTTTATCCAAACTAATCTTATCTAAATCTAAAATAATCAAAATCTAAACTTAAATATGAAATAACAGAATTCAAATATCTCCTGGGACCAAACGAAAATAATCTATAAGATATTCTTTCTGTTCCTTATCATTTCTCCCCTGCTGAGCGATTTCGGCGAGTTAGAACTGTGATGAGGCGCTAAGAATTGAGGAACTGCCAAAGGATGGAACATCTTTCTGTATACTTGTCAGTAATATAAAAGGCTCCAATGTGTCTCGAAAAGGAAGTTAATTCTTCACAAGAAAATTAATATTAGTACCCATATTCAATGAAAATTGAAGTAAATTTGCAAGAAGGTCCAATTAATGGGTAAAATAGGTTAGAGAAGTAGTTTGGATAGGAGGGGAGACAATTAAATGAGACTAGAGTAGTGATAGATCACTGCTGATTGATGTAGGAAAAAGAGTAGGAGATGGATGAACATGACAATTATCACAAACACAGTAAGGTGATAAGGATTCATTACCTTGACAATTCAACTCAATGTGACTCTCAAGAAGCAAATTGCTCAAGTAGGTTTTTTGGTGTTGCTTTGTGACAAGTATTTGAGACATTAGAAACGTCTGGTAGGTCAATTACGTTTGCTAATGGATAAATAGGAACATCCTGATCAATTAAACTTTTTTTGTGACGAGACATGTTTCGGGTCAATTGGGGATGAATTGGAATAAGTGGGCATCGAAGAATCGGATGAGGGTAACGGTTCGAGATCTTTGACTTTGGGCGGTAAAGGTTTAAGCAAAGATGTTAGAAACTTCATTTAGTGGCGCTCACATCATACATCTAAGGACGATAAGAAGAATAGCACCACCATGTAATTGAAGTATATCACTATAAATATTGCCCACACATAAATTACCCATACTGATTGGCACTAAACATCTTGTTGAAACTACAAAATTGGGATTATTGTCCTAAATTACCTCGTACGGTTGTGGATATGGCTCCATCACAAGTTTTCCTTTTTGAATGTAAGACTCAGAAACGATATTGATAGGAAAACTCTCATCAATGCCAAATTTACTCTTTTTTCTCTACTATGAAATTGCGTAAAAATCACTGGTAACTTGGTCGGGAACAAGAATTGGAGGAGGCCACAAGTATATAGGTAAAACAAAGCGAGTAGGTTGAGTAGATTGAATATGATATCTATCATGAGAAAAATGATTAGGATACCTATCCTAAAATCCATCAAGAATATGATTCCATCTTTGTGTCATCGTATGATCATGACAAGAGAATCTCGCAGATCTATGGTGAGAAAAGACAGGATATGGATCACGACAGCTCATAATGACTCAAGAAAAAAGGGTTAATGAGATCACAAAACGGACCTTTAACAAAATTTATGAATTGTCTAAAGAATATAAGTATTAAATGCAATTTTACTAATGAAAAATATTTACCTTTCTCCAAAACTTAATTGAAACTCCAAGAATATGAAGATCCACAGTGTTCCAGGCCATTTGAATAGAAAAGAATTCCAAGTTAGGTCTTCAATTGGGTTAAAGAGTGATCTGTGAACCTTGTTGATTTGTGGATAAGTGATGGTTGTCACGAGGGTAGCAGGCGGATGGTGGCGGATGGTTGTCGGCCTTGGAGGTTGCTTGGGGGCGAGTCGATGCCCTAGTTTAGTCGGGGGATGGGTCACCGGTGTTGTTGGAGGTCGAAAAGGTGGGCGATGGGATCTGGAGTGGCCGACAGTGGTTGGCGTTGATAGTGGAGGTGGCATTGATGGGGGCCAGATGGGTGGCCGATGAGATCTGAATTGGTCACCGGCGTTGGAGGTTGAGTGGATGGCCGATGAGATTTGGAGTGGCCGACGGTGGTTGGCGATGGGTGAAGGCAGGGTGGATAAAGGCTTGAGTGGTGGTCGATGAGATCTGGAGTGGCCGACGGTGGTCGGCGTTGATGGTGGAGTGGCCGATAGTGATCGGAGTGGATGGTGAAGGCGGCGTTAATGGAGGCTTAGGTGGCCGACGAGATCTGGCTGGCTCATAGGCGTGATGGAGGCCAGATTGTTGGTCCACGAGATCTGGAGTGGCCAACGAGATCCGGCGTTGATGATGGAGTGGCCGAAAGTGGTCGGCGTTGATGGTGGAGTGGCCGATGGTGGTCGGCACTGATGGTGAAGTGGCCAAAGGTGGTCGATGTTGATGGTGGTGGTTGGTGTTGATGGAATTGGTTGTTGGGGCGACGGTTAGGGTTTGCTATGATGAATTGGTTCGAACGTTGCTGGATTGTGCTTTTTTTCTTTTCTTTTTCCATTTTTATTGAAAGTAGAAAAAAGAACTAGAAGACGAAAGAAAAAGAAAAAAATTACAATACAACGTTTTTTGTTTTTTTTAAACTCTAAATGAAATACGAATCTTAAAATTACAATAAAAAGAAAAAGAAAAAGTAAAGAGATAATGCAATCTAAAGCTTGGATCATGGAACAATGGCCGGTGAATAGTGGTCTCTTTCTAGGCAGCAATCTTTGCAGTAGTAGCGGCAAAAATCTCATGGGGAAGATACGAAAACGGAATCTTTTTTATCGGGATTGCTAGCCTAGGCTCCATTGGTGAAAGAAATCGTTGGCAATTAAGTTCGTTTGCTTTGATATCAAGTTGATGCAGAATGATTACGAACAATCTTTTAGGAATCCGCACCTAAAGGAACTTAGGAATTCGCACCTAGGGTTGAACTAGAATCCACACTAATTCTATGAAAATATTGTTTATTCAATGACAATTCTAGCAATATTGTTGGATCGGTTCAGGTTATGCTTGATATTTGGATAGAAAAAGTTCTCTGACACGTTATATTTATATTTTATTTTTATAGATATGTTATTAGTTGGGGTCTACAATTGAAGCGAAGCACACGACTACAAAAGCAACAAATGAAAGCATATAGAGGAGAGTTCAATTGTGATTTAGAGCTGCAACAAAAGTCAACTCTTACGTACGGCGATAGTCACAGCACCATACATCTATCAACTACTATGTACGACAATAGTCACAACACCATATATCTTACTAAAATCAGATGTACTAGAAGAGGACTCTGCTGATATCAAAGTGCATTTTTATGTGAGATGTGGTTGTTGTGGGTGTCATTATAGGTTAAAAGATTCCCATAACAATGAATCTAGCAGATATAATGACAAACCTTATTCTAATAGCCATATTGAAACATTGTTTGGACTTGATTGGTTCTTGATTACACTAGAGGTCATGCGGAGATAGTAAGAAGAAATCTTGTAAGGACTAGGTCCCTTGTTAGTTTCTAGTATTAATGAAAACGAGTATGTTACGTTCAGTGAGAACGGTTAAATGTGTAGATCATGCGTAAGAATTAAAACTTGTGCTTGTATATGTTTGTTAACGATGGTTAAATGTGGGGTAATGCATGAGAACGTTGTTGTGAGGTGTTTGGCTTATGTTTTAATTCGGTTGTAGCATCCTTGGTTTGGGTTTTCAACCCAGTGTGTCCGCTTGAGCGGAGGGTATATCGCTCTAGCGAACAGGTGGCAGAGAGCTTCTGGGCTTGGGGGCCGCTCGAGCGGTTGGGGGGGTCTGCTCGAGCGGACTATTGGCATATAGTTTACAAGTTACGGGTTTTAACATTTCATATTCATTCTTTCCATCTCTCTCTCTAAACTGATGTTCTAAGCTCTAGAACACCCCTTGGCACCCCATTGAGCCTCTCCTTGTTCCTCTTGGAGTGGTTCTTTACTCTTTTCCTGGTGGAATACCCGTTGGAGGGTCGATCTTGGCATTGGAGGCTCCCTTCTCATCCTTTGATTGGAGATTTACATGGTTGGAGCTTGTTTGGGGGTTTTTCTTGCTGATCTATCATCACAAAGATAGGATCTATGGCTATTCTTAAATATCTATATGATATGCGTTGTATTTTTGATTTTATGAGCATAAAAGGATGAAAATGGTGCTTTCGATGCCCTAGGTTAGGGTTTGATGTTAATGAAGGTTAAATCTAAATCTATGGACAATTTAACATGATTTTATCTCTGCGTTGTCGTTGAATACGATTGGATTTGAAAGATGGTGGGGTAGGGTATGAATTTGAGTTAAAACTATAAATATTAGGGGTTTTGGGTTTAAGGGACCCGTATGTGGAAATTGATGTGATTATTGAACTATTGGGGGTTATAATAACCTATTGCATAGATATATTCCATGACTTTATATGATACATGAACATGTAGCGGTTGAAGTTTGAACTGTTTGGCGAGAGAAACTATTTTGGGTTGGACTTGTGCGTGTGTAATGTGATTTGATGATTTAAATAGACCGATTTTGGGATCTAAGGATTGTTTAAGTTTGGACACGAGTTGTTCCACGGTGAAAGACTGAAAAATTGTGCAGATTGGGTTCTCTGCCCGCCGGCTAGCAACCGGAAAGGACATTAGTCGTGGCGGGATATAGAACATACCGTTACTTCACGGGCCTCATGTGGCTCGGTTGGTACGCGACGTGGGTCGCTCGTCCGGCGTCGGTTCTTATGTTTTAAACCACGAGTTGGTAAAATATGAAAAAATGCTAATAACATGTGCGTGCGTGTGTTGTGGAGGATTATGCCCTTGGGAAAGTGAAATGGGATGATGAACTCTAATTGGATAGAATGGTTAAATTATGGAATATTGGAGGACTTGGGATTGATTTGGAAGTGATGGGGTTATGGGTTAAAACGGTTGGTATGATTAAAACCTTTGTTTGAAAACTCAGTTATGGGTTGGGAGATTTGATTTGGGACAAATGGTTTGATTTTGGATAAACTTGTATGTTGCATTCTGCATAACCACCTTCATATGTCATGCATATGTTCATTGTTAGTCATTTTCGTACGAGTTTCGGCTCATGTTGTTTAACAATATTTCAGGTGATAACGGAAAAAAGATTTTGGAGTAAGATGGTCGTTGGACCCTTTTTGAGTAACTGATAGAATTACTCTTGCTTTGATAGCATATTTTTGGGAAATGAAATTGTAAAGATGTAATTCTTGTTTTCTTTTGGAGTATTTGGATTATCGTACTTTGAGTTAGAACACCGGTGTTGTAAGGCCTCAAGGTTGTATATTTATGTTATGTATGCATGAGAGCACGCTTCGTTCGTTCGATGAGTTGAAAGTTTTAATTTTTAAATGATGTATCTCGATATTGAATTTTGATTTCGGATTCTTGGGTTGAAAAGTGGTTATTTTATTCTCAAATGTATGTTTTGCTACTTAAGTTTTCTTGTCAAAACCATGTTTGAAGGATGAGAAAAATGGGTGATTTTTCCAAACTTACAAAAATTTTCAGATTTTTGGGTAGTGCGCTCTCGGATACTCCACCGCTCGAGCGGTTTGGATGGCATTTCATTGAAATTTGTTTCGAAATGGGTTTTGTACTAAACGTCTTTGGGGTATAAACGGACATTTTTTGGGTTGTTTGCAAAGAAAATTGACTCTTGCATTCTTATGTTCGACGAGAAATTTGAAGATTGGTTTCCCTTATTGAGTATTCCACTAAAACGGGTTCTTATTTTCATAACCTTATCCGGATTTATATTGTTTGGAAATCGGGGCATTACAAATCTTGTTTGGAGGATCAGCTTAAATGTTCGGCAATTTAGAGTTTTGTTAACTTAATGTTTCTCCTTTATGATCCTTTCCCCCTCGCAATAAATGGAGGAAGAAAACGTGCCCACCAAAAATCAAGTGCAAATTTTCCGATAGTCAAAAATCATTAAAGATTGGGTTTCTTGTACTTATATACAATGATCTCAATTCTCTCTTATTGCAGATTTAGTCCTTGGAGAATAGTGGAAGTGTAAAAAGCTTGAAGATTTAGAGTTTTAGGAACTGAGGAAGAAGGAAAATGATAGAGAAATTGCAAATAGGTTTTAGAGCAACATAATAAGACCCTTTTCAAAACATGATTTGTATATTAAAGATAGTATAGTGATAAAATTACTCTTATAATATAATTCCATACAAAATGAACGAATAAATTATATCCCTTAGTACTCCCTCTCAAGCTACGCGTACAAATCAAACATGCCCAGCGCGGAACACAAATGCGGAAATGAATCACGATCTAATGGCTTTGTAGGAATATGGCTTAGCTGATCACCGAACCAAACATTAATGGCAATATGTTCTCACGGGGGTAAATCCCAATAGCAGTGACAATCCATCCCTATATGCAATAAAAATAACAACTTAATTGTCACAATTCATCTGCATAGGAAGAGGAACGTGAATATCGTAAACCTAATGAAAGGAGTGGACCCATAATAGCTCTAAGTTGTATGTGCCATCGGTGGATTTAGTGTTTTAGTCGCATAGAAAATAGATTTTGTTTTTGTACTGCGCTAAGTAATATAATTAATCCAAACAAATGTAAAATAACCAAAAGTAGATAGCTGATCAGATCTACTAGCAACCCAATCAGCATCCGCTAAAACCAGTGATATAGAAGGAATAAGGGTAGTATAACAATCCACAACCTGGAGAACCCTTAAGATAGCGCAATATGCGATAAACAACCTCAAAGTGGGACAACGAGGAGCACGCATATATTGACTCACCACACTACCATATGTAATGTCACGGTTAATAACTGTAAAATGAATGAGCTTCCCAATACGTTGTCGATAACGGGTAATATCATCAAACAGTTCTACTTGAGTTTAATCATGCAGTCCATCTAAGCATAGTTATCAAATCATTAATGGAAATCTTAGTTTTGTGAATTGTGAATCAAATCAAATTGAAAATCGTAAAATTTAACATAAACTGCAAAGATGAGGTTTAAACAGTTCATATGTTTAAAATAAAATGAATAAATTCATACTAACACAAATTATACAATAAGAACATACTTAGATAATCCAAATGAGATACACATTTACCTTCATCATAAGACATCATAAGAGATGCTAGCTCAAATTCAACTAACTATAATATTTCTTTAAATCATTATCTATTTTTTTTTGGAACTCAGAAAATGGACACAGAGATCTCAAAGAGCGCGTATAATAAGAGAAGAAATATTATATAAAACACTTTAAAAAACATCCTTTGTATGTTTGTTATTAATGAATCGAATCGTGAATTGTAAGATTCATCATGAGTTATAAAATAGATTCACTTATAGATTCGTGTCGATTTATGTATGAGTCATGAATGGATTCGTGAACTTAAACGTGAATTGTAATATTCTGATAAATAAGTATAAGAGCATTTATAGGCCAAAAACCTAATAAATCATAAACCTGTTTTTGACAATAAATCAACCACGTGTTCTCATTGGGAGAGAAAAATGCACCAAAAAGAATAAGCAACTTTAATCCCAAGAAAATAACAAAATCACCCAAGTTCTCAGTATGAACTCAACGATCTACCCAAATAACTCTTCAAATTAACAAAGCCTGTGGAGTTGTTATCTAAGATACTAATATCTACACACCCAATCAAGACAATAGTTTCAGTAGAAGAATGTCGAAAATAGGTAGGATGAGTGACAACAAAAAGCAAGTGTTGAAATCCATAGTCATGACTAAAAGTACCAAATCTATTAAACCAAGCACGAGGGGATTGTTAAAGACCATATAACGCCGTACGTAACAAATACACGATGCCCACTACCAACAACTATATGAAAGTGCTTGCGCCGCCAAATGTACTTTTGTAGAAATTACTATGAAGCACAGATACTTCAAAATAGGCTCTGTAAGTGTATTGGATACGTATCGGATATGGATACGTGCCTGATACAACAAAAAAGTATCCAATAATTTTTTTTAAAATTTTGGATACAACTTGGATACGTGTGGGATACGAGAAAGATACGTGGGGGATACGCGAGACTCTAATTTTTTATATTTTTTTAAATTTTCTTTGGGTATTTTTTCTTTAAAATTTTAATTTATTATATGTTTTACTATATTAACTCTAATACATGTTAAGTTTGTGATTTATTTTTAATTTCTAATATTTTGATTATTTGTCATGTATTAAATGTTCGATTACAACAACGAAATGAATTTATTCCTACTTTGGGTTTTATTTTTATAAATAATACATTAGTAAAAAATAAAAAATAATAATTTTTTACAAACGTATCCTAGCTGTATCCGTATTCTATTTTTTTTAATTTTGCTGTATCACCGTATCCGTATCGTATCGTATTGTATTCGTATCTCGTATCTGTGCTTCCTACGTAGAAAATCACTATGAAAAAAGGCGTTCTTTTTATCAAATTGATAAAAAGGCCAAGAACAATTGATAGCTATAGAAAAGCAAGATGCAAAACGAATTAAGGTGAGCCACATGAGAAGTGCAAAACAAATTAAGGTGAGCCACCGGAGAAGTCTCTGAATAATCATCACCATAGGTATGGGTATAACCTTTGAAAACTAATCAAGCCTTAAGCCTCTCAAATTGACCTATCAAAAAGATATTTAAGAGTGCAAGCCCAATGACAAACCACTTGATGTTTCCAGGAGGAAGAGCGGTAAGCACAGTGGTACATTGTTTGCTCATAAATCTAGAATAGAAACAAAGGACAAGGAACAAGAAAACAAACGGAAATATGTAGAAGCATGATTATAGGAAACAAAATTGGCAACATGTTTACCTCGATGCAGTGTAATTGGTAAATCATCAGTGGTAGAGAGAGTTGGAGCCATTGAAACAAAGGATGAAGCTTCCTCGATGCATTTGAGCCATAAAAACAAGATGCCTATCCTTCGATTGTTGATAAACCTGTAGAAGGGAAATATGAGAGAATAATCGAAAGGCTAGGGAGGCTAGTTATTGATAAGATCGTTAAACAAACAAGGATCTTGAGAAAAGAGAAGATGACATTAGAATCAAAGAAGTAAACATTAGCGTCAATATTCAAAATGATAACAATAACTCTATAATGTGTACGAGAATACCCACTGAAAACACGTGCTTGGGGGAAGAATTTATCTCTGTCAGGATCAAGAACATGAACAAATGAAATACAAAATAAATAGACATGATTGTGCGGACAAGGTGAAGGATTTTAATATAAAGTGGAAAATGGAGATATGTGATGTAAAACAATAGTAGGTATGCGATTAAATAAAATAACATGCATCGAGAACATCAACCCAAAATGTTTAGGTTCCTGTACATTAAATAACGAGGTATATAGGGCCTACAGGCAACATCCAATAAATGACAATGGTTTCGTCAACAATGATATTTTGCTGAGAAGTGTGAGTGCAACTAATCTAATGAATGTTCAAAGAACATCACCACAAAATGTTTGGGTATCTGTATATTGAATAACAAGGTACAAGCAACATCCAATAAATGACAATGGTTTCGTTAATAATGACATTTTGCTGAGAAGTATGAGCGCAACTATCTAATGAATAATGTCATGATCAACTAAGAAGAACTCTAACAGACTATGTATATAATAAATATAAATCGTACTTCTTGTGCCCTAAACTTTTCATCTTCTTCATTTTGAGATCCTACAAAGAGTGGAAGAACTCTGCCCTAGATATGAGTGCAATAGTTGATAATAGGCGTTAACAGTCACGCTCAAATCAGAATCTTTATGCTTTGTTAAGCTTTTGACCCAATCTAATAGTTGACTTATCAGGCGCTAATAAAAGAAAAAAGTTTTTGCATGGGCTCATCATTTGATGCAGAACCGATGCGAGAGGGAGAATGAATATTGGAGAATCATGAAATCTTGCAAGTGATCTTTTTGTTGCTCAAAAGGGGACGAATATTGTATTAATTGACCTCACAAATTTTCAATTCAGGCAATGGCTTTTTGGGATGCTGGGTTATGAAAATCTTCTCCTATTGCGCATATACATGCGAGACATTACTCGAATTCGAGAATTATTTTACAACGAAGGTGAATGGGTATCTACATTCGAGTTTCCATGCTATGCCATGACCATTTCATGACAATGTAGTCCTCACATTCATTCTTAAAATTTTGTATCTAGCTCCAACGAGGATCATCAGTTAAATACTTCAATTTATGCTTGCCACAGAAATTTTCATAACATCTACGGAAGCTAAGTAATTCAACCCATTCAGTTTTTTTAGATGTAGTGGATTTGGGCATATTTGTTGTTATAGAAAGTTTTGCATTAAAAAGATGTTGAGAGTAATTTTTCTTTAATTTTTGTTTTTCATAATTATCTACTCATCTAATTTTAAGTATCTTATAATATTGATTTATGGGGCAGTTATACCCTAAGAAGCATGGACAATTCTATGAAGGTGGCGTGTCGTGCCGGATACTTGTGTTGGACACGATATTCTTTGGACACTCCTAAATTTATATTTGGCACTTTTTAAACGCGTCTTAATAAACAAATTAAATTTATAATGTCATACACTTTTTCGACGCTTGACGGGCACTTAAATGACACTTTTTGAACTCTACAAACACGTCTTATGTAATGAATTTTTTTATAGTAACGATATTTTATATTCTTCAAAATGCAAATTATGCAGACTAAATATGTTTGAGAACATTTCTAAGAGGAAATATAAGACTATTTAATCTTTTTAGTGATATATTATATATTTTCAATCACTACTGAATAAATTATTTACACATGTGACATATAATAAATATATAAAAATACAAAATTTTAAGGGTAAATTACACTAACCTCTCCTGAGGTTTTGGTCAAATACAGTCGATTTTTGGACAAATTACACTGATACCCCTTAGCAATTAACGCCGTTAACGGAATTGATGAAAAGATAAATTTACCCCAGCACAGGCCGCACCCCCCTCCCCCCAAATGCTACCACAGCCTGCCACCGCTGGCGCCATTGTCCGCCATTCACATCATCCACGCCGACCACCACAACCGGTGACCCCTCGCTGCCGTTTCATTGCCGGATTGTCGGTCCCCCTCTCTCTCTCTCTTGCTCTCTTAAATCGCAAATCCCCACCCCCAACCCGACGGCGATGGAAAACAACGGTAGAGGCGGCGACGACAGGCGTGGACGGCGGTAGCGGTGATCGGCAACGGAGGTGGCGACGGCGTGGGTGTGGCGTGCAGCGGTTGGGGGGGTGCAGCTCCTGTTGGTTCAGAATTGGATTTTGATTATATATATATATATATATATATATATATATATATATGTCAGAGAAGATAAATTTAGGATCGAATGTTGGTTAATGAGAAATGAATGTTGGTTTTCTGGCAAATTGAACTTGCATTGAGCAAAAAATCTTACCAAAATTAAACCCATCCACCGATCTATTTTTGTTTTTGGGACCCAAACAGTAGCTTCGAAATCAGAAGCTTGCTTCTTCCTCTGAAGCTCGCGCTCTCATTGGAGGAGAAGAATGAGCTATGCCGCGCCGCCTTGCCTCAACCAACCACCCACCGCTGTGACCAGCCGCCAGTCTCTGCTGCCCTTCCCTCTCTCTCTCTCTCTCGTGGTTTCTGCCCGCCCCTCCACCCCACCACCACTGCAGTCTCACCAAGCCACCGCCATCGTCCCAAACGCACTGGCGGTGAGGGGTTGGTGGGACGGAGAGAGAGAGAGAGAGAGAGAGAGAGCAGATAGCAGAGAGAGATAGATGGCAGAGAGAGAGCGGGGGGCAGATAGTTGTTCTTCCTCTTTTTTTTTTTTGAGCTATTACACTCACAATCAATTGTAAAATATAAATTATTTCTCGATTAACAACGTTCATTACTTTTTGGATGACCTAACGTTGCTAGTGAATGGTTTTGATCACTGGTAAATTACTCTGAAAAATTCAAACCAAAATATTATCGTTGTATAAACTTTATAAAAAAAAAGAAATAGATTTTTGTGTTGAGGGAAAAAATGGGAATATAATGATCGACAACATTTACTACCCTTTTGACGACCTAACGCAGCTAGTGAACGGATTTGATTGCTGGTAAATTACTCTGGCGAATTTAAACCGAAGAATTATTGTTTTATAAACTTCATAGAAAGAAAAAAAAAGAAGAAACGGTTGCTGCATAGAAGGGAAAAATGGGAATAGATTTGATGACATAAACGGTGACAGACGGAACCCTAACGGTTTAGGTTAGTTTGTAACAATATTTAAGTCTGTAAAGGAGATCAGTGTAATTTGTTTAAAAAGGTGGGGTTGACTGTATTTGATCAAAATCTCAGGGGAGGTCAACGTAATTTACCCAAATTTTAACGTGTCATAGACGTGTTGTGTTATACTTTTTTTGAAAATTGACGTGTCGACGTACCCATGTCGTGTTGCGTGTTCGTGTCGTGTTGCTATTTAGGTTATACCAGCGTAGTTTTCTTTTATGAACAACCTAGCTAATTGAAAAATAAAAAATTATACATTGAAGTTTTATATTTTAAATGGTGTTAAGACTATAGAAAATATATTATATATGGTAAAATCGATTTGAGTTATAATAATGCATTTTCTTATTATATTTTTGTTGTATTTTATTTGTATTAGGTTTTCATTCATATTTTGTTTTATGAGAACCTTAATTTCATAATGTTACTAATTAACATTATTCAATGTTTTATCCTTGCAAAATATTTGTGTTCAAATAAATATACATATTTTTTGGTCTATTTTTAAATATGATAAATATCTTGCGATACTCAGATACATTACTATACATGATTTGAAAAAATAAAAAAATGATACACAATACCTATTTTGCTTTGACAACTATGTGCATATTAGGGTCCTTAAGCAACAATGGTTTCTCTTTAATAATAACCTCCTCAATAGTGAGTAACCAGAACAACATAACAACAACAGAAGGATTGATGCCAAAAAGTCAATAGAAACAACCCAACTACTAGTTAAGGTCTGATATAAGACACAAGGGAGACAATAGAGCAATACCCAACAATCATATTTGAAGCCAAACCAGAAGCCAAAGAGCGAGAACAGTCCTGAAACAAGACAACCGATGCCCTGCCGAAGACCACTGAAGGTGTTATCTTCAACAAATATCCGTTATTTGGGTTGTGACCAAATCAGGCCTCCGTCCCTAATTTCTGCATACAGAACATCTTTCAAGCAAAAAACTCAGCCAAAAACTACAGATTTGCAGATTAAAAGGACTGAAATTCTAAAATGATTTGAAAAAGAAAAATCACTGGAGATGGCCTCCGGAAATTCAAAAAAGATACTACAATTATCGAGAGAGAGATCGCCTTTTGCCAGGGACGGTATGGGTGCTGACATCAGCATGGTGCTACTGTCGGTGATGTCAGCATTGTTTAATCACTCGAACGATCTTCAAACTCTTTTAAGTGACTTTTGGGTTGGATAAGTTGCTTTGAAACAAAGTTGGAGTGTAAAAAGATTGAAGATTTAAAATTTTTGGGAGGAAAGAAGGAAAGAGCAATGAGAATTTGGAAATCCCCAATAGGGCTTACTTAATAAGCCCATCACCTCAAAACAAGATCTATATATTAAAGATAGTAAGATGAGAAAAATAACCGTCAAAACATAATTACATAGAAAATTAACTTATAAGACTATATAACAAGATTTAATTATAGATAGGGGCATTATTCTCAATTTCAAGCCACTGAAAACAAAGAGAAATGAGTAGAAAGTAAAGTGTACTGTGGAAAATATAGTGTTTGCTGCTTATATAAGGAGCTAGGCATAGCAAGTGTTTGGATATATTTCTGAGCGCACTAGATTTGGGGGGTGAGAGAAGGGAAAAAAATTAGTCCACCTCCGTGGTGTATTCTAGACGTATTGCCCGTGAACCAATTAAATCTATTATGCTTTTTGTGAGTGCTTGCTTTATTTCTCATTGATTATCTTTCGTGTCCTTGGTATCCGAATCGCCCATATATCAAAATAAAATCTTAGCCAATATACTGAAGCTTGAAACTTCACTATTCCACACAGTACACTTAGGCAGACTGCATGGAGTCAAAATCTTTTGCTTCAAAGATGTTGGCGGTGGTGGCTCAATAATTTTTAAACATGTGAAAGTGTACTTTTTCTTGACTAAAGATGTGATTTCCAGCATTTGCTGAATCATAATACTAGTCCATCTAGTTTTTACTGTTTCAATATGCAGATAATAAAGAAGTATATAAATATGCAGTAACTGATGCTTGGGATGTCTAAAAATCTGGCTTTTTGGAAGTTCAACTTTTTTTAACAAAAAAAAAAGAGGAGGAAATTGTTTGAGATAATTTTATTTATTGTAGCTCTTTTTTTTCCTTTTTGTTAAATTGTTTAATATGTTCTTACTTTGTGTTTTTAAGTTGTAGTGTTCGGAATAACAATACCATTTTTTTTGGGAGTAGAGTTGAGTATTTCATTAGGGCATTATAGTCATTTCATTCAAAAAAAGTTAAGATTGTTTGGAATGTGTATAAGCTTTTTTTTCTTGAAAAATAAAGTGACAAAAGTTAGTGCTCTTCTTAGATATACAAATAGTATTACTTAGAAATTTTCTTCTTTTTGCAAAAAGGGCTGATTCAATTCACATATTTGCAGAAGCTATCTAGGCGGAGCAGGAAACTGAATAGGCTTACAGACAGGCTGATAAATTGATGAAAAACCATGAGAAGAAGATCAGTTCTTCAAATCAGTTACTTGCAGAGTCCCGGTTGCCGAAAGGTGCAATCAACGTGGTGAAATATGATGCAGGAATGTCCGCTAATACAAGCAATCACCGATGGAGATAACAGTTTGAATATAATGTTGAAGGCGGCGTTTTATCAAAACACGCAGTATCCTCTTCTTGGTTCTGAAAAGCCCTTACAGTAGCCGTTCTGGGACGTCACGGTGACTGACTGTTATGGCTATTAGACATGGGATTTTCTATCACACTGTTATTTTGGCCACAAAGGTATTGAGAGCCACTGAAACCAATACACAACGGCCATTACCATTACATAACACCGATTTTTAAAATTCCCTCCAATTTTTTATTTAATATTGTATTGAATTTAAATTTCAGTTTAATGAGAAAAACAGAAAATTCCCTCTTTTTCTGAATTTTAGAGAAGAGGGAAGACGGCGTGGGAACCGACTGAGGGAATTGACTTGTCAGTACTAATGTCAGTTTATGTTTCTTTTTTCTATGAGGATATTTCAGCCATAGTAGTAGTCCTGTCCATTTGTGGGCCAAATGTCTTTCCCTCATTCGTAGAAGTGCTCTGAATGAATCAATGATTGCATTCTTTCATTGACCCAACTTCCCAGACTCCCTGCTGAAACTTTCATCTTGTGCACAAACAATTTCTGCAGTCCAAGCAGAGTTCAACTTATCTGCCCACGTGCTTTTGTCATGCATTCTGATCTATCCAAAGCCATGATTTCAGTTGTGCCACATATTTGTGCTGCTTTCCATATGGAGCATCAGAGGTTGGAAGTTTTTCACATGCTCTCTAAATGAACTCGTGTGCCTCAAACGCCTAAAGAAGTCTTGTGTTAGCATTACAAGACAAAAACAGAATTATCTGTGCAAAAATGGGACATTGAAAATTGCAATAAAACAAAGTGTAATTTGCACTGCTTTTGAGGGTTTGGATGTAATGGATGGGATGGGACCACCAAGTGGTTGGTTCAATGGGTAAGAACTCAAATTACACTTTGTTTTACACTTTGCAATAAAACAAAGTGTAATTTGAGTTCTTACCC
>JAOTRH010403094.1:9886-34950 GCA_034768845.1 Heliamphora exappendiculata
ATACAAAGCCGTAAAACAGGAAGCTGAGGCGGATAAGAAGTTTTACGAGGAACTCGTACACAAGATCAAGGAAGCCGGAATCAATTCCAGCTTCCAGAACAATTCTATCCGGCTATCAGATTCAGCCAGACCTGCCTTGAAAGCCGTTTTCCCGGATATCAGACTCAACGCGATTCTGGCCTTAATTCTTTCCACCGTTCTGGCGATCGGTGTGGCGGTAATGGTTGACATCCTTGACGACACGGTGCGTGACCCGCAGCAGATTCAGAAAGCGCTGGGTATTGAAGTCCTCGGGTCACTACCAGCGATGAAGAGTTGGTACGGAACTTTCGCCGAAGTGCCGGATCGGAGTTCATCAAAGACAATTCACGCGACTGAAGAGCTTGATTCCTTCGAAGAAGCCATTAAGACTCTCAAGAACTCCATCCTCCTGTCGGATATAAGTAATCGCCCACGGTCAATATTGATGACCTCTGCTTCGCCGAGAGAAGGCAAAACTACTACAGCGATACACCTCGCCGTCGCTCACAGCCAACAAAACCGCAAGACGCTGCTTATTGACGCAGACTTACGCCGGCCCGCGATCCATGCACGCATGGGTATAAAGAACGAGCATGGATTGTCAGCCGCGATTAGTGGGGAGGACCAATGGCGCAGCCTCTTGCAGAAGTCAGAAGCCTTCCCGGATCTCGACATTTTGCCTGCCGGAAACACTTCGCGCCGAGCCACCGACAAGATAGGCGGCTTTCTCAGCACACTATTGGACGACGCCATTCATGACTACGATCTCGTAATCATCGACGCGCCTCCGCTGCTCGGTTTTTCAGAGCCTCTTCAAATGGCATCCATTGTGGATGGCGTAGTGGTGATAACCCTAGCGGGCCAGACAGGGCGGACTGCTCTATCGACCGTACTCGACAATTTACGGCGGCTCAAAACGAACGTCATTGGTGTCGCGCTGAACGGTGTGCGTAAACAGATGAGCGATCGATATTTCTACTACGGATATCACGGAAAGTACTACGCGAAGAACTACAAGCCCCTGAAGAGTTAGGAATACGTGACCATGGCCCTCTTCCGCACTGTTGTCCTCAATTCATCCCTTCTGCTGGGGCGCAAAACTCTATACCGGCTAGCGCGCTTTCTTATAGAAACCGCCCGCGGCGATATGCGAAGCGATCCCCGCACAAATGGGGAAATGCTCGTACAGAAAACCGCGATGAGCGTCGCACCATCGTCTTCTGTCGTGTTTGACGTCGGAGCCAATCGCGGCGATTGGACCGCTAGTCTACTGGGCCACTCAAGCGGCAAAAAGGTCACGGTCCATGCTTTCGAGCCTTGCCTCGAAACGTATCAACGGTTATCGCGCCGCATTCAAGAGAGCGGCTGGACCAACGTTCACGCAATACAGCAGGCGTGCTCGCGTTCCACGGGTACAGCGGCAATGCGCATGAATCCCGCCGACCCCACGTTAAACACGCTAGCTGAACTGATAGAGCCAGCGTCTGTAACTACAGTCCCAGTGGGACTGGTTTCAATTGATGAGTATTGCCGAAAGAATGGTATCGAGTACGTCGATCTTCTCAAGATAGACGCTGAGGGCTGGGATTTTGAAGTTATGGCCGGCGCATCACAGATGCTGCGCACTAAATCCATTCGCCTTCTGCAGTTTGAATACAATCATCGCTGGATCGGCTCTCGAAACTACCTTCGCGACGTGTTCCTCATGCTGCTGCCGATTGGGTATCGGATTGGCAAGCTAGTGGGAACGGAAGTCGAATTCTATGCGGGTTGGCATTGGGAACTCGAGACTTACCGTGATGGTAACTACATCGCTTGTTCTCAGGAAGTAAGCGATAAGTTCCCGCAACGGAAATTGGAATGGCTGCCTGAGCTTTGCCAGCCACCAGTTAGCCGGGATGAACTAGCAGTTACAGCTACGAACAAATTCGTACAGCGGCCGGCACAATGACAACTGCCTTGAAGCATTTTGCTCATAGGACGGTCCAAACACTAACTGGCTGCGATGTTGTTCGCTACAGCCCGACCAACTTCGAGGCTCTTCGCCGGTCGAGACTCATGCGCGCCGCTGGGATCACATGCGTATTGGACGTTGGTGCTAACACGGGTCAATACGGAAAGGAACTGCGCGAGAACGGATATCGTGGCCGCTTGGTCTCATTCGAGCCAATATCGGAGGCATTCCAGTCCCTCGCTAGCGCGGCCGCGAGGGACGAGTCGTGGGAATGCATGCAAATGGCTCTAGGCAGTTATGACGGAACCGCGTCTCTAAACATTTCGGCCAACTTAGTCTCGAGTTCGATTCTTCCCCTGCAGCAGGAACTCCTCGACGTGGCTCCGGAGTGCCGTTATACAAAAACTCAGAAAACAACCGTCCGCAGTCTTGATTCACTCGCGGGCACCCTCCTTGGGTCGAAAGACTCCATCTGGCTAAAGCTCGACGTGCAGGGCTTTGAACAGCAGGTGCTGGACGGCGCTCAGCGAACCCTGGATAGAGTGCAAGCCGTTGAAGTGGAACTAACCCTCCGGCCGCTTTATGAAGGTCAGGCGCTATATCTATCGATGATCCAGTTTATGGAGCGTCGCGGCCTCGCTTTAGCCTCTCTTGCGCCGGGATTTCTGGACGAGAATACCGGCCGTCTTCTCCAATTCGATGGCATCTTCCTGCGCGAAGGGACTCACACAGCTTGCGGCATCGCATCTTAAGTAGCCTTCGGCAAGTCACGCGATCTCGGTTGCGGATCAACATGCTCGCTGGAGCGGTCTGCGCCGTGGCTAACGTCGCGATAGTTGGGATTTCATATCCTATTTATCTGCGCTACCTGGGCCTTGAACAATACGGCCTCTGGTTAGTGCTCTCCACAATCATTGTCTTCGCTCAACTTGGGAACCTCGGACTAGGTCCTGCTGTGTCCAAGTTAGTCGCTCAAGAGGCGGCGAAGCGTGATTTTGAAAGTGCTTTGAAGTACGTCACCATCGCCGGGATCGCGGTGCTTCTCTCAGGCGTGGTGATCTGCGGTGGCCTGCTTGGCGCCCGCCGCCAGATTCTGTTGCTTCTAAACCTAACGCCTTCTTACCAGTCCATGGTGACGCCTCTGTTACCTGCAATCGCCCTACTCAGCGTATATGTGATGGCCGTCGACATAAATCTGGCCGGGCTGCAGGGCCTGGGAAGACTTGACCTCGATCAGTACGCCAGGACGGTGTCGCAAGCAAGCGCCGTCTTAGCCTCGGTGCTTTTGCTTAGGGTCGGACTTGGCTTGAAGAGCCTAATCATCGGGAACGCGATAGCTTACGTCGCTCTGCACGCCGCGGCGCTGATCTTTACGCGTCGGATCACGGGAGTCTTGCCCCGGTTGATAACGCCGTGGGAACCAGCGAGGGTCCGCCGTTTGGCTGAGGTTGGGTTGAACGTATTTGGAAGCTCATTAGTCGCCATGTTTCTCAGCCCATTTAATAGGCTCGTCCTCGCGAGATTCGGCGGTTTAACGGCGGTGCCTCTTTATGATGTCGCCTACAACACAAGCATGCGGCTTCGAGGTTTACTGGACTCCGGAACTCGAGCTCTCATGCCGGAAGTGAGTCGCCTGGCAACGGATACTGGCGAACTCGAACGCGCACAAATTCATCGCCTCTATGCACACACGCTGACTTTGGTCGCGGCGCTTGGGGTGCCGGTCTTTCTAGTGCCGGCCCTCTTTGCCTCGGATTTGTTGCGGCTTTGGCTAGGTTCCGCTTTTCAAGCAGGAGTTACTGTGCCGACGATCACTATGCTTTTCGGGGCCTACGTCAGCCTTGTGAGCGTTCCTGCATTCTATTGCTTGCTCGGCCTCGGTAGACCCGAAAAGCTTCTCGTAGCCAGTCTTTGGCAATCGGGTTTGAATGTGACGATCATCGTGACGTTCTTGCTGTTCGCTATCAACCCCTCGCCGTCGCTAGTCACGGTCGCCGTCGCCGCTGGGATGTGTGGATCAACCATTTACCTGATGTGGCATAGCAGCAAAGCATTGAAAGCTCCCCTCACCTTGAACGGTGGGACGTTGCTGCGGTGTGTAAGCAGGTAGAAGTATGTCGGCGCTGACTCATAACCCCGTTCAATTTGTCCGCGCCCAGTCGCCGACCAATCGCATTGGGTGGACGAGGCCGAACTCGGGCGATCTGGCCTGCATCATCATACCGGCGCTCGGGTTCCTGCAAGTCCATGTCATTGGAAGTCTGTTCGCGACGGACTTCGCGCTATTAGCGATTCTTCCCTTCGCCGCCGCCCGGCACTACAAGTGGTTGAGCACACGAGTCGTCTCGATGTTCCTCGGTCTATGCTTTCTTTGGCTGCTGGCTCAGATTGCGACGGACATGATCGTCGGTTCGCCACCGGAAGACTACTTGCGCGGTTGGCTCAAGATTACTCTTACTATCACCCACTTCGCTGCGATCGCCTTACTGATCCGAGGCTCTGTGAAACGGGCTGTGTTCTTTGGGGTCGGGATGATTCTTGGCGACCTGCTCACATATTTCTTAAGTCCCAACGAATTAGCAATCGCCGAACCCTGGAAGTTCGGGCTCGGCATGCCGATAACAATGACGTGCTTCCTGGGCGCCGCCATCATTGCGCCGCGGCAGCGAACCATTGGAGTGGCAATCATGGTCGCTGTGGCCGCGCTCAATATAGCGAAGGGCTTCCGGAGCATTGGCGGCGTCTGTCTTGTCACGGGAATCTTCGTGTACTTCCACTTGTCGCCGAATCTATCCGGTAAGCGGCTAGGCAAAATGAGATGGATCGTCGTATCCGCCGGCTTGGCCATCGGAATGTGGGGGCTCATGCAAATCTATTCCCTCGGCGCCTCTAGCGGCTGGTTTGGCGAAGACATCAAATCGAAATACTCAATGCAGAGCGGCGGTGACGGCGGAATCCTGATCGGTGGCCGCAGTGACCTGCTCGGAGCGTGGGCGGCGATAGTTGACGCGCCGATCATAGGGCACGGCTCCTGGGCGAAGGACCCGCAGTATGCCGCACTTGTCCATGAACAATTAGCTGAACGAGGCTTCGCAAGCGCTAATATAGCTGCCACCTACGATTCCGATTTGATCCCATCTCACTCGCATATCTTCGGTGCTTGGGTAGAGTCAGGAATCATCGGCGCATTCTTCTGGATTTGGGTTCTTTCTATTCCCTTAACTACGTTGGCCCGAGCCACCGGCCGCGAGCCCATGCTGGCCTTCTTTGTCTTGATGACAATAACCCTCATCTGGCACATCCTCTTTTCTCCATACGCGGGCTACATGCGAGTCATCACGACTTACTTTCTATACGCGACGATCGTCCTTGGTCGTACTTCGAAATCCCGCCGGCCCCAATACGGGTAAGCACAAAACATATGACGATTGGGATAGTAACAATTTCCTTCAACCAGGTAGAGTTCCTGGAAGATGCCATCCGCTCTGTTACGGTCGACCCACCGGACGGCCTCGAGTACGTCGTGGTCGATCCTGGCAGCACGGATGGCTCGAGACAAATTATCGAGTCGCACAGACCGAAGCTGGCCGATGTTGTCCTCGAAAAGGATTCGGGTCCTCCTGACGGACTCAACCGTGGCTTCGCCCGTCTGGAAAAGGCCGAGATCTGCGGATATCTCAATTCGGACGATCGCTTCGCACCGGGCGCCCTGAACTACGTCTGCGACTACTTTCGGCGAAACCCGAAAACGGACATCCTGCTAGGAAGCATCTCGATTATCGACAGAAAAGGGAAGCCGAGTTATCGCGCAAGAAGCGTCGAGACAATCTCTTTGGCAAAGATCCTCGAAGGGAATTGCTGCGTCTGGCAGCAAGCGACCTTCTTCAGGCGGGAAGCGTTTCTGAAGACAAGGGGATTCAATGTGCACAACAAAGTGACCTGGGATTGGGAACTCGTCGTAGACCTCTTGATAGCAGGCGCCAAGGTCTCCTATACAAGCAGGGTGCTTGGCGACTTTCGAATATATCCCGGCTCAATGACTGGCTCTGGCGAACTCTTGAAGCAGAGAGACCAGCAGTCAGCCCGCGTAAGGGAGAAAATCTGCCTCTCTTGCGGCATTCCCCCTCGAGAAGCGAGCCGGGCATCGGAGTGGCTCGACAAAGTAAATCCGGTTCGCCACCTACGAAACGTAGGAGTGGGCACTGCGGAACTCTTGCGCCGCAGAACCGCGGCCAAACAAAACGGCCCTGGCGCCCGCAACAATCCAGCAAACACCTCACCTTTCTTCGACAGAGAAGCCGAACTATGAAAAACCCATATATCAGATTGCTGGTATACGTCCTCACCCTATTCTTGCCGTGGGGCATCCGTCGCCGTGCTCTTTCTGTAATACTTGGTTACTCCATTCATCCAACCAGCAGAATCGGCTTTGCACTCGTGATCCCTCAGCATCTGGTCATGGAGGCTGAGTCCCGGATTCTAGCGCTGACTGTTTGCAAGGGCCTCGATCTCGTCCACTTAAAGGCACACGCAATCATTGGCAAGGGAAACTGGATTACCGGCATTCCAGGTTCTGACAGCCGCTATTATGGCCACCAGAAAGACCGTCGCTCCGAGCTGATTCTTGGAGAGCACGCCGCAATCACGAATAGACACATCATTGATTGCACCGACAGCGTGGAGATGGGAAACTTCAGTTCGTTTGGGGGGGTCCGATCTCAAATCCTAACCCACAGTCCGGATCTGGTGACTTGCCGCCAAAATGCCGCAGCGGTAAAGATCGGCGAGTATTGCTTGGTCGGCACCGGTTGCGTACTTTTGAGCGGAAGTTCGCTCCCTGACCACTCGATTCTCGGAGCGGCATCTTTGCTGAACAAGCAATACTCCCAAGCGTTTTGCCTCTACGCTGGAACTCCGGCAAGACCCGTCAAAGCTCTTTCGAAGGACCTCGGTTACTTTACCAGAAACACGGGTTTCATCGACTAATGCGACTTCTTCATGTCATTAACTCCGTTGACGCCGCCGGTGGAGGGCCCATCGAAGCGGTAAAACAGCTTAGCGCCGTCGCACTTCAGAGTGGACACAAAGTCGAAGTACTCTCAATGGATACGGCAGGCGCAGACGAAGTGACCGCTTTTCCGCTGCGCCTGCACACGCTTGGTCCGGGATGGGGGTTTTACGGCTTTAGCCTTCAGTTGGTTCCGTGGCTACGGGAGAACGCGCGTAAATACGACGCTGTAGTGGTACACGGGGTTTGGACGTTCGTTAGCTTCGCCGTCTGGCGAGCACTGAGAGATACGGACACTCCTTACTTTGTCTATACGCACGGCATGTTAGATCCGTGGTTCAAAAAACACTATCCCCTCAAGCACCTTAAGAAATGGCTGTACTGGCCGTGGGCTGAATATCGTGTTCTGCGCGACGCCACCGCGGTGCTCTTTACCTGCGAGGAGGAGCGCCTTCTGGCGCGCCAGTCATTCTGGCTCTATCGATGTAAAGAACTAGTGGTCAACTTCGGCACCAATCAACCCGTTGTCGACGTAGAACATGCCAAAGCGCGATTCTTCGCGCGGCATCCCACTTTACAAAACAAGCGGTTCTTCCTGTTCCTTGGCCGGCTTCACGAAAAGAAGGGCTGCGATCTCTTGTTACGAGCATTCGCAGCTATTTCAAATCAGACCGACACTAATCTTGTCTTCGTGGGTCCGGACCAAACTGGCTGGAAAGCTGAGTTGAAAGCACTCGCTGAGGATCTAGGTATCAGCGATAGAGTTACCTGGGCCGGAATGTTAGAAGGCCCTGCCAAATGGGGGGCATATCATACAGCGGATGCATTTGTGCTTCCTTCTCACTCGGAGAACTTTGGTATATCCGTAGTCGAAGCGCTTGCCTGCGGTCTGCCCGTACTGATTTCTAAAAAAGTAAACATCTGGCGCGAGATTGTTAGTGACGGCGCCGGCCTCGCATCCTCAGATGACCTTGAAGGCACAAGACAGCTACTTACTTCCTGGCTAAGTATGTCCAGGGAGGATCAACTACTGATGCAAAGCCGAACGAAAAGGAGCTTCGCCTCACGGTTTGATCTAGGCTCAAATCACTACGGACTTACTTCTGCTATTTCGACCGAACTTTTGAGCAAAAGTGAAATCCATCTAAGGAAAGAATCCGTAGCTAAAGCATGATAGCCCGAAGACACAAAGAACTTGTGAGACATTTGTTGCCGAAGGCTCACAAGAACCATCGCATTCTAAAGGGCACACTGAAGGGCAGTAACATCTACACTTCGTGGCATGACTATCCTGGTGCGATCTTGGGTACAACGGAAGGCCCGTTATTACAGTGGTTCACCGCGCACGTGCAAAAAGGGGAAACGTGGCTCGACGTTGGGGCGCACTACGGGTACACAGCATTGGCGCTCAGCAACCTGGTTGGTTCGACCGGACGAGTCATTGCCTTTGAACCTGTTCTAACGACGGCGGCTTGTATTTCTCGCACCCGCCTGCTCAACAAGCTCGCCTGGCTGCAAGTGGTTCCCATGGGGCTTGGAGCGGCCTCAGACGTCGAGACGATACTCTTGCCGGTGGTCCGGGGGATGGCGGATAGCACTATCGATCGGCAGGCGTGGATGGAGCCGATCTTGGTTTCCAGTTTCGACAGTCTTTCGGCCGGTCTTCTGGGCGAATCAAACAGGATCGACGGAGTCAAGATTGACGTACAGGGAATGGAATTGGAAGTTCTTCGCGGCATGAGACGAACTCTGACCGCCCATCGCCCCAAATTGATTGTTGAATTTCATGCGGGCGTAAATCGGTCGGAGATCATCGAGTTGTTACGAGAGTGCGGATACCGCAAAGCGGGCAACCAGGTAGAGCCTGAGGACGAAGGCGAGACGGCTTATGCCGACGATCGTAGCTACGCATTCTTACCTGAAACCCCCTCCCATCGCGTCTCGCATCTTTTCGTAGGGGCGGAGTTTAGCCACGCCCAATAGGTATCCCCATGTCTCTTGCACTCATCGATTACGGCTGCCACCTGTTTACTTACCGTTTGTCCATACAGTTGCAGCAACTCGGCTGGCCAATCACCTATATAGCCAATTCATCTCTTGAGTCGCCAAATCTGACCTCGTTGAAAGCCTGGATGGAAGCTACACCCGGACTTGTAGAGCCAATCGCCTGTGACCGTCCTTACGGGAAGATGGGTCTGGGCGAACGCCTGCGCGGCGAGCTGGAGTGGGGGCGCCGCTGCGTCGCTGCTCTGGACCGGTTGCGTCCCTCATCGGTTGTGGTTTCTTGCGTACCTCTGACCGCGGTAACGCCAATTAGTCATTGGGCTCATCACAACCATGTTCCGTTCATCTACTGGCTACAGGACATTCAAAGTAGGGCGATATACGAGTTACTGGGAAGCAAGCTGGGTATGCCTGGTCGAATGCTCGGCGCATTCGCTCACCTCTGGGAACAAGAGCTTCTCGAACAGAGCGATCTCGTGATTACCATCGCTGACGGGCACGAGCAGGAATTGCCTCCATTCATTCGGCAAACCGGCCGGCACAGGCTGCTTGAGAATTGGGCCAACATTGAAGAATTCCCGCAATGCGAACCGGACAATGATTGGTCGGCGGCCCACGGTCTAAGCGGTACTACCAACGTGCTCTATTCAGGCACGCTCGGAATGAAGCATGACCTCGCGACCTTTCTTGCTATGGCAGAGCGATTTCAATCCCGCCGGGATGTACGGGTCGTCGTCGTGAGCAGTGGGCAGGCGGCGGACCGCCTTAAGGCGGAAGCAGCGTCCAAAGGCTTGTCGAACTTGATCGTTCTTCCGTTCCAGCTATACACAGACGTTCCAAAGGTTCTCGCATCGGCTACTGTCTTGGTGGCGCCGCTGGGTGCTGCCGCTGGCTCCTTCTGTGTGCCTTCCAAGGTCCTCTCCTACATGTGTGCGGGCAGGCCCACCGTGATGGCCTTAAGTGAAACCAACCAGGCAGCCAAAATGATTCGCAACGCGTCCGCGGGTGCGGTCACTACTCCGGGGGATGCAGCTTCATTCGTAACTGCCGTCGAAGGCTTCCTCGATGATGCCTATAGACGCAAAACCATGGGACGCGCCGCGAGAGCCTACGCGGAATCCGTATTTTCCGCTGAACAAGTCGCAAACCGTTTCGTAAGCGTTTTGAACAACGCGAATCCAACTTTGGCAGCCTCCGCCAAGCAGCCTTCGTGGTCTGCTCCGGCTTCAATCGCATCCTGACTTCGAAATTCAACAACGTAAGAAGGAGTAACCTATGTCATCTTTTCATCAAGTTCTTCATTACGCCACGGGTACTTCCCCTAGCCCCAAAACGTGGCGCTCCATCGCGTTCAGGCTCTTTCACGACCGTAGGAAGACACTGTGGATGCTAATCGCGGCGCTCACCTGCATAGCCGAATTGATTCCGCTCAGTCCAATGCCGCTCAAGTTATTCGCGCTGTACACAGTCACGAAAGTATCTTTATCTTTCGCGTTGGGATTCATCATCCCACTCGCTTTCTACCATCTCAATGGAATCGGCGCGAGTCTGGCATTGTCCTGCGTCACGACGCTATTGGTCGAGATCGTCCAGGGCATGTGGGCCAACGGTCACTCTTTTCATTGGCTTGAGTTCGCGGGAAAACTGGTATTGATCGCGCTTGGATTCGCGATCGCTCTAACTCGCCGTTATGAGTCACGAATCTCGCCAAAGCCTGTCGACGTCCGGCTCCAAACCGGCCAACTCGGTTAGCCCCGCATGACGATCACGGCCATAACGAGAACGGTGAAGGAGTCAGCCCGGCATCTGGTCACAAGCTCGGGTATTCTCGTTCCTTTCTCTATAAAGGCGCGACGAGCACTCGGTCAGAATGTAGACCATCTGCTGTTGGGGTCGTTGGCTGAGCGTTTCGATGCGGTCTATGAGAACCGGGTCTGGTTGAATGGGCGCAAATCGGGTGCCCTTTCTGGTTTGGGGTCTGAGGTGCATAGCACGGTCGATATCCGCGGTCGTCTACCTGAAACTCTGGCCTCACTCAAAACAGAAGTGCTTCTGGACATTGGATGTGGCGATCTCACTTGGATGAAGGAGCTAGACCTCCCGTGCAAGTACATCGGAGTCGATATCGTGCCCAGTGTGATTGCACTGAACGTGGCTCGCCACGGGTCGCCGTCCCGTCGCTTCGCTGTGCTTGATGCAACTCATGATTCATTACCTTTGGCAGACACAATTCTTTGCAGAGAGGTCTTGTTTCATCTTTCCTTCCAAGATATTTGGCGTTTGGTGGAAAACGTGAGGGCCTCTGGAGCCAAATACCTGGTCACCACAAACGAACCAGGACTACCCTTGAATGCAGACATTGTCTCGGGCGACTTTCGGATGTTGAACTTGCAAAAGGCGCCCTTCCGGTTTCCCAAACCGGCCCTCTCGTTGCGGGATGATTCAGTTTCATCTGGCCGTGTACTTTCGGTTTGGGCCGTCTCTGAGCTCCCTCCATCACCCCAAACGTATAGTGTCCTTGCGCAAGCGTGGGGGCGTTAGCTGTAACTTATGCAACCGCGCCACGGCCACATTCCCGAACTCCAGTTACTGAGAGGGCTCGCGGCATTGGTCGTTCTCCTTTCCCACGGCTCTTACGTTTTCGCCACAGGGCCTGCATTTCGTCATTGGACGGAAGCCATACTAAATGCACACGCAGCAGTAATGCTGTTCTTCGTGCTAAGTGGCTATGTTCTGTCGCGAGCGCTGACTGAACTGGAACTGGATTTCAACAATCTGCTGAAGTTCTATCTCGCCCGCCTTTTCCGAATCTACCCGATGGTTTGGGTCGCGAGCGCAGTCGCGTTGTTATGCGCGGTCTTTTTTCTCCAGAATTTCGAGGTAAACGGGGCATCCGCCTGGTACCTGAAAGCCCTTCCCGCTTTTGGGGCGAAAGGAATAGCCAGCAGTTTCTGCTGTGGGGGAAATGCTCTGGTTCCTCCAATGTGGTCGATTCGCGTCGAACTTGAGGCTTCTTTAGTAATTCCCCTACTGGTTCTTGCGACCCGAGAGAGGTTCGGATGGTGGTCACTTATTGCCTCCGGGGCCCTAGGCCTTACGCCAATTCGGTTTTTTATCTTTCTACCTTGCTTTGTGCTCGGTGTGCTTGCCTTCAGATACCAGGCTAGGTTCGGTCCTTATGTCGCTAAGTTGCCTTGGCTCCTTTCATCGATATCGATGCTTTGGCTCTTCAGGTTGATGAATCCTGCTTGGAGGTTTGAGGTCAATTACCATGCCTATGTGCCGCTCGTAGTTGAAAGCGTGGCTGCGGCCGCATTGATAATCGGCCTTGTCGAGCGAAGAGCCGCTCTTTTAAGAAGCAAAGTCGGAATCCAACTCGGCGACATATCGTACAGCGTCTACTTGTTGCACTTTATCGTGATGTCTGTCATTGCGATACCTATCGGCTTACTGCCGGTTGGCGCCAACGTTCGTGCCATAATCCTGATGGCGAGCACGCTCGTAATTACCCTGCCATTAGCCTCTCTGAGCTACGAATGGATCGAACTACGCGGAATATCAATCGGCAAGGGTTTCTACGCCGCAATGCGCTTAAGAACATCGTCTGCGTTAGCTTTGCGGCAACTCTCTTCTTCGGCATCCTGACCTTATGGGTTTCCGCCTATTGGCCCGTAGCCGTTTTTCAGGTTGCGGCCTTCGCGCTAACAGCCGTCTGCATCTGGAAGCAGCGCCATGCCTCGTTCCCATTCTCTTGGCCGCTCATCGTTCTGTTTTTCGTGATCTGCTGGGGACTATTCCAGTTGGCCACGCAAAAGACCGCGTATGCCTTTGAAACCCAGAAGGCCGTCATTCAATGGGCGACATGCTTCGCCGTTCTTCTTACCGGCCTCTATCTCTTCAGAGACGATTCCTCCTACCGCTGGTTTCGCTCCGCGATGGTGTGGTTCGGATTTATCATTGCCGTTCAAGCCACCGTCCAGACGTTCACTTCAGAGGGAAAGGTGTTTTGGATCTTTCCAACGGCCTACTCCAGTTTCGTCACTGGGCCCATCCTCTATCGCAACCACTATGCGGTCTTCATTGAGGCTGTCCTGCCGATGGCGTTGTATAAGGCGTTGCGTGACAAAAGAGATTCGCTCCTCTACTCGGTCATGGCCGCCGCCATGTACGCATCCGTCATTGCTGCCGCATCCCGCGCCGGAACGATATTAGCCACTGCGGAGATTATCACCGTCGTAGCACTCATGTGGACCCGAGGCCATATTGCTGAACGGGACACTTGGCGCGCTGTCGTCAAAATCGCGCTACCGGTCGCCGTCTTAGCCGTCATCGTCGGGTATGAGGCCGTCGCTAGCCGGTTCCTGACGGAAGATCCCATGATTTACCGCCGGGAGTTCAATATCGCTTCGCTCCATATGATTGCCGGCCATCCTATGTTTGGAGTCGGCCTTGGCAATTGGCCCACGGTGTACCCGCGTTATGCGGTCGTCGACATCGGACTTCTTGCGAACCAGGCCCACAACGATTGGCTTCAGTGGACCGCTGAGGGCGGGATTCCGATGGGGATTATGATGGCCACTCTGTTCATATGGTGTCTGCGCCCGGCGGTCCGCTCCATTTGGGGGATCGGAATTGTCTCTGTGTTCTTACATGCCGGCGTGGACTATCCCTTTTCCCGGCCGGCACTTTCTTCCTGGTTTCTGGTGATCGTAGCGATGCTTGCGGCTCAAGGACGAGATGCTCTTAGCTCCACATCCCGCAGCGCAATGAAGCCTTCTGCTCGGGTTGTTCCGGGTGAACGGTCGTAACTGAGCGACATCCGAAGCAGCCTGCAATTAGCCGGCGTTACGAACGAAACCTCTCGTTGCGTTTCGGCTTCCGACGAGAGACTTTCACCTTCGTTAAGAACATGTTTTAAGTCCGAAATGCGCCAGTGTAGACCCGCGTCAGAACGTATCTGTGAAGTGCGATAACGGAATCGTAGAATGTACGCCGTCTTCTCCTCGACTGGGACGAACTGAAACAATGGTTCACACTTCTCCGGCTCGCGGCCGGAGAAAGTCAATCGAATGCCGGTCGGATTTTCCTCGCGGGAAGCACTTACTCCTTCGAGGACCGGCAACCGCCAATCAAACCCGTGTGAACTAGGCTGGAGCGTGAAACTGCCGTTCGTCAGGCCTTTGCCATTTTCTCGTGAGAGATTACCAAACCCGATCCTATGCGCTCCGGCAAGGCCGTTCCAAATCGCCAAAGCCTCATCCCCTTGCCCGATGTCTAACAGCCGCTCGCAGGCGGACATCAGGATTGGTACGTCCGCTTCACGATCGTCCTTCAACACAATGCGTGCCGCCCTCGGCGTTAGGTCGGCCCTGCCTCTGGTTAGAAGATAATAGAGATAGTGTCCGCGAACATCCGGCCGTTCTATACTTAGCCGCTCGATTAGGTTGCCGTCCTCGACAAGCCTGCTACAGAGTTGGAAAAAGGGGAGTGGATCCCCGGTCATCATGGTCGCTGATTCCTTCGCCCAAGTCCAGAAGTTAGTCTCATCGCCCTGCCGGAAATAGTAGTTCGCCAATGTCCAACGCGGAAGATATTGTTTGTCCTCCTGCGCGGCGCGAACTAGGCATTCCTCTGCTTTTCGGCGATCGCCTTTCGCCTCGTATCGAAGCCCCAGTTCAATCCATATGGCTGCATCTGCCGGATTCAAAGTCACCGCATGCTGCAAGGCGTCCGTACGATCGTCCGTATCAAATTGCGCAAGCCGAACGTGATATGCCGCCTGGCTTGGTGACCATTGAACCGCTTTTTCGGTATCGCGTAGTGTCAATCTATCGAACGAATAATCCGCCAAAGCCGTTCGGATGGACCACACCGATGCGGCTATCAATCCCGCTAAGAGTAGACATCGGGCTAGCAGTCCAGCTAAGGCTTGCATCAATGCTTCCTCTGGCGAATGTTTAGACTAACGAAGCCCGAATCGTGAGACATTTGTAAGACATTAATAACAAGATACTTATGATCGAATTTTGATGTAACTTACTCGTACTTGCATTATAGTAAGACTAAGCCTATGTACAAACCATTAATCTCGGCAGTTATGAGCGGCTCCCTGATCGCCGCCACGCCAACCATTGGAACAGTCAAATCCAATGGCGATTTTAAGGTTGATGGTTCTATCATTCGCGGCAACACCACGGTGTTTGATGGAAGTCTGGTTGAAACCGTATCAGCGCGATCTGTCCTTGAGCTGGGGTCGGCGCGCATTACGATGCTGCCGGAATCACGCGCTGTGCTGCATCGTGGCCGTGTCGTTCTCGAGAAGGGTACAAGCTTGGTGAAGGATGCGGATAAAGACCTCATTGAGGCGGACACCCTGCGAATCTCCCCGTTATCTAAAGGTTCGCAATTGCAAATCGAGGCATCCGGGCCAAACAAAGTTACTGTGGTTGCCCGTGGAGGGTCTGCCGAGGTCCACAACTCAGCGGGCATCCTGGTGGCTCGAGTCGATTCCGGACACGCCATGCAATTCGATCCCCAGGCAGACGCCACGAAGGCGACGAAGATGGCCGGAGTTCTCAAATCTACCGGCGGCAAATACCTGCTAACGAATGACACCGCTAACGTCACGGTCGAAATCCGAGGTAAGGAAATCGCCAAGTTCGTCGATAAGAAGGTTGGAATCGTTGGTCGAACGATATCAGGTGTCACGCCGGCAGCCGGTGCGACGCAAGTCGTTGAAGTGGCAGGAATCGGCTTGCTTTCCGCAGAACATCTTATTCCCGGCGCCGGCCTGGGCGTGGGCATTGGTGCCGTGGCAGTAGTCGCCGGAGTAGCTGTGGTCGGGGTAGCGGCTGCTAATAATACTTCAGCGGCTACTAACACGACCGGCGTTGTCGGTGGCGCCGGCACGCCTCCGACCGTAAGCCGCCCGTAGTTGGCGGCGGTATAGTCGCTAATCGAGAGCAGGCCATTCGTGGCTTATTTCTGCCGTGATCGAATGGTTCCTCCAAACAATTGATCCTATCCGGCCAGCACAGTCTTACCCGGTGCGTTGGGTAGCAACGTCTCGAATCCCGAGACGGTAGATGGTCGTACGCGCGAAACTCCGGCTTGACGCGGACTCCGAACCAATTGCATCACACCCTCCCTGTACATCCACGCAGATCAGTGTCGGATCAGCCATATCCAACGTCCATCGCTGCTTTGGAAATTAGGACAACTACGGGTTAATGTCTCCGCAAGCTACCGTAGGGCCATTTTAGGCGGGGTTTGCTAGTCAAACTCGCATCCGGGGTGTCGATAAGCTCCTTGAAGTTGCTGAAAGCACTCATGAAAAACATTGGACTCTTCTTATTGCTGGTCTGCCCGCTTGTGGCACAGACCAACAACGGACTGCTCGCGTCCGCCCCATCGAGTATCACAGCGCCAGCGGAAGTCTCTAGCTCCGCAATTTCAGGGGATATCACCGGGCGGAGACTCTATTTTTGGTCCGTGGCGGGCATCATAGCGAGCAACGCTGCTGACACCGCTTCAAGTTGGCATCGCACGGAACTGAATCCGGTTCTCGCAGGGTCGCACGGCACGTTTGATGCACGATCGGTGATGCTCAAATCAGCCGTCGTGGGAACAACATTACTGTTGGAGCACTGGGCTCTTCGCCACTCACCCGCGCTATACAGGTCTCTCGCGTGGACCAACGTCGCGATCAGCGGCGGTCTGGCAGCCGTTGTGGCGCATAACGTCACAGTGCACTAAGGTGATGCAGATTGGGAGAATCACAGCACCAGAACTATTGAAAACATTGCACTTAAGCTGTGTTTTCGGCGAAGTAGAACTTGCCATGCGCTAGTCTTTGAGTGAGAGACTATGCCGCCGCCAAACGATTAGCCAAACCTGAAAACACAAAACTACGAAACGAAGCCAAATATCGACTTTCTTATTTAAACCATTAGCTTAGGCTGTGGAAAACAAGCTCTTTGAAAACTGAATAAAAGTAAAGCGGACTTTCAGGGTCCGCTTACGCCGGCGCCGGAACATCGTTCCAGTTCCCAAACGACGATTGACCGGTTAGAACACAAACTTGTTCTTTACATTGCACACAAGTTTGTATACAATTGGCCCAATATCTTGCTGGGACCTTCCTGGCCTATGGCTGCCCGTCCCCAAAAACGGGCCCCGTAGACCGAGGCTGGATGGGTTTAAGTCGGGTCTTTCAGTTCTACGCCACTAGAGGAGAGAAGAATGTTTCACCGGGTTTTCACGAGCGCATCCCATAAGTTACTAAGCTGCATAGCAGTCGCTGTATTCGCCGCCGGAGCCTTTGCCCAGGTCACAACGACCGGTATCCACGGGACCGTCCACGATCCTTCCGGTTCCGTGATTCCGAAGGCGCTCGTCAAGGCAGTCGATACTGGCACCGGAATCGAACGAACCACCAATGCTGCGCAAGATGGCGGCTTCGTATTCCTCAACCTCCAGGCAGCGACCTACAAAGTCACCGTTTCCGCCGATGGGTTCCAGACGCTCGTGCTTGATTCGGTGATTGTGGATACGGGCCGCGTGACTGACGTTTCCGCGAAGTTGACGGTCGGCTCCGCCACGCAAAGCGTCGAAGTGGCCTCTACTGCTGCGCCGCTCGAAACAAGCTCGAATGAGGTCGGTACTACGATCAACAACAATGACATTTTGAAGCTTCCGTACAGCAGTCTCGATTCGCTGAATTTCTCTCTCCTCATGGCGGGCTCTCAAGCGGGATCGGGCGGCAGCACGTTCAATAATCTTCCCAATGCCTCCATGGCGATCACCATTGACGGCATGGACAACAATTCAGAGCGCTTCAAGAGCGGTGGAACGAGCTTCTACGGGTTTGCCCCGGAACGAATCGGATCGACGGAAGAAGTTACGGTTTCGACGACCGGCTTGGGCGCGGACGCCGGCGGAATGGGCGCGATGAGCATCCGCTTTACAACCAAGCGCGGCACTGACAAATACCACTTCAGCGTGGGCGAACAGTTCGCCAATGAGGATCTGAACGCAAACTCTTTCTTCAATAATCTCCGCGGGCAGCCGATCGCAAAGACCCGTCAGAACAACCCCTACGGCAGCATTGGCGGACCGCTGGTGCCGTTCAGCGATAAGTGGAAGCACAAGCTCTTCTTCTACGCGTACTTTGAAGCTCAGCCGCAGCCTGGCAGTACGACATTGACAACTAACGTGCTCAACTCAGCCACGCAACAAGGAAACTTCACCTACAACGGAACAGACGGAAAGCAGCACACCGTGAACATTCTTCAGGCCGCCGGAGCTGCCGGGTTCACGAGCACCATTGATCCCACCATTGGAAAAATGCTCAGCGACATCAACGCTTCACAATCTAAAGCGAGCGGCTACCTTCCGATTACCGGACAACCCTACTGGCAGACGATGGAGTGGACCCAGGCGACCAACACTCTCTACCTGTATCCATCCGCGCGGCTGGATTATCAGATCAATTCCAAGCTCGCATGGCACGGGTCTTGGAACCTGCGCCACCAAAACATTACCGGTAGCCAGCCTCCCTATCCTGGCGAAACTCAGTACTCATTTCCGAACGGCTATAAGATCACGGCCTACGTAGCCACGGCCGGCCTCGATTGGACCATCACGCCTCACATACTGAATACCTTCAACTTCGGTGTTCAAAGCAACGGGGAGTATTTCTACGCTGGGGCCAATCCGCAGCAGTGGGCGCCTTACGGCAATCGAGCGCTCTATTCGGCCTTGATCAACACCACAATTCCAAATCCGGTGAGCGCGAACGTGTTGCCTTTCATCCGCAACAATCCCGTCTACCAAGTGCGCGACGACGTGAACTGGTCGAAAGGCAAGCACACCATACTGTTCGGCGGCGTCTTCAAAACAACCAACTTCTGGGAGACGTCGTACGGAACTGCCGGCGTTCCCACTTACACGCTGGGACTTGCTTCCGGCGACCCCGTGGCAAGCGTTCTTGCCGCTGCGCTGCCCGGTATTAATACCGGCAACGGAGATCTCACGAATGCCCAAAACCTTTACGCGTTACTCACTGGCCGGGTAAGCGGAATCTCGGGAAACGTGAACGTGGATGAGAAATCGAAACAGTATGCACAGTACCAGCCGGCCACGCAACGCTGGGCCTTTAAGACCGGCGGCATTTATATTCAGGACAGTTGGCGCGTCACTCCGCACCTGACCTTGAACTACGGCTTCAGGTGGCAGTTCGATGGTTCGGTAAATACGACGAACGGCATCGACGGCATGCCCACTCCTTCCTCTTTCTTTGGTCCGTCCAATGGATTGTTCCAGCCTGGAGTGCTTAGCTCGAATCAGAACCCCACTTACATGGCAGTAAGTGCTCCTTACAAAGCTGACCTGGTCAATCCCGCACCCAACTTCGGTTTTGCGTGGAATCCGGTATCTTCCGACAGTACGGTAAATCGGTTCCTGGGTAATGGAAAGACGGTGATTCGCGGCGGATATGCGATCAACTACTACAACGAGGGAATGAACGCCATATCGAACACCATCACCAGCAATCCCGGTTCCTCGCAATCGATCTCATCCACGCCGGGTAGCCCCGGGTTCGTTCTCGGCCAATTGAATCTAAGCTCCCCCGCGCCTTCGCTTTCGGTCTTCCCTGCTTCCTTCGGCTACCCGTTTCCGCAGTCCCAGTTCGCCCTGGCGGGCGGCCAGTCACTGGGATACGTCAATCCGAACCTTGTTTCGCCTTACACCCAGAGCTGGAATCTTGGAATTCAACGGGAACTCCCCGGTCGCCTCGTAGTTGAAGCTCGCTATGTGGGCAACAAATCTACCCACATGTGGCACTACCAGAATCTCAACGAAGTGAATATCTTCGAAAATGGATTCCTTCCGCAGTTCGTTCAGGCTCAGAAGAACCTGACCATTAATCAAGCGAACGGCAAGGGGGCGACTTTCGCCAACAATGGTCTGGCGGGCCAAGCGGCATTGCCCATCTTTGACGCAGCGTTCGGCGCGAATGGAAACTTCAGCGCGCTTGCAGCAAGCTCGGGCTATACGAATTCCACCTTCATCACGGATTTGCAGCAGGGGCTAGCCGGGACGATGGCCGGGTCCCTTGCGAGCACCACCAGCACGAGTCCTGGATACTTCTGTCGCCTCGTCGGCGCCAATTTCGCGCCATGTGCATCAGCCGGCTTTACGACCAAGACCAGCTATCCTCTGAACTTTTGGACTCCCAATCCGTACGCCAGCCGCCTCAACTATCAGGACGACAACGGCAACAACAACTACAACGGATTGCAGCTCGAAGTTCGCAAGGCGATGAGCCACGGTTTCTCATTCACGGGAAACTTCGTATGGAGTCACTCGCTCGGCGACATTCTCAACTCCAGCGATCAGACGGCCACCTATCAATGGTTTACGCAGCGTAACGGCCGCTTGAACTATGGCCCTTCGCCCTTCGATCATCGCCTTGCGTGGAATTCCTTCTGGACTTATGAATTGCCCCTTGGAAAAGGCAAGTTGTTGAACCTCACGAATCCCATCATGGATCGAGCCTTCGGCGGATGGACGCTAGGTGGCGTTGAGCAGATCGCTACGGGAGCTCCGGCCATTCTGACCAGCGCTCGCGACACGGTCAACAACCTTGTGCAGAGCGGCGTAACCTTTGGAAGCGGCCTTACCTTGGACCAGCTCCAAAAAGACCTCTCGACCATTCCGAACAAGAATCAGGTCGTCGGTGGAAACCTGGTCGGAAACATCGCCAGCATCGCGCAATCGAATGGTATTGCGAATCCGACGTACTACGGTCCCGCATCGACGCCGGGCGTCTTCAGCAGCATCGCTTACATCTACGGCACTACCACCTTCACTTACAACATGAGCCTCAGCAAGGAAGCTCAGATTAAAGAGCGTCTGAGGGCCGGCTTCCGCGTGGAAGCGATCAACATCCTCAATCATCCGTTCTTTAGTTTGGGAAGCACCAGCGTCACGGCAAATACGTTTGGCCAAATCAGTTCGGCCACCGGCACTCGCTCGGTCCTGCTGCGCGCATTCCTCAGCTTCTAGTGTCAAATTGATAGGGGAAAGTGTGAAGTCTGTATGCGAGACGAACAGAAACCACGATTGAGCCGCCGCACTTTTGGCGGCGTTCTTGCGGGGGCGGCTTCGGCCGCTCCGCTTCTGGCGCAACAGCCGCCTGCCGGCGCTCCGAATCCGAATACGAGCGTTCAGCAGCAACAACAACAGCGCACTGGGCGGCAGCCTGATGTGGAACCATTTGCTGGACCGATCGAGTTCACCAGGAAGACTGCGGCAACAAGGGTGAACCCGTTCGACATGACTCAGGTGCGGGTCACGGGCGGCGTCTACAAAGAAGCAGAAGAATGGAATCGCGGCTATATGAGCCGTCTTCCTGCCGATCGCTTGCTCTACAACTTCCGTCAGAACGCCGGCCTCGATCTCAAGGGAGCTGACCCCGTGGGTGGTTGGGAAGCGCCCGCCGATGGCAAGCGAGGGACTGAACTCCGCGGACACTTCACTGGACATTTTCTTTCCGCTAGCGCGAACTTGTGGGCATCCACCGGAGACAAAGAAGCCAAGGCCAAAGCCGACTACATGGTGGCTGAATTGGCCAAGGTACAAGAGAAGTTGGGCGGTGGATACTTGAGCGCCTTTCCGATGGAGCTCTTCGATCGCTTGGATTCCCTGAGTGGCAAACCGCGCACGGGACCTCCGCAGCCAGGCGAGCCTGGGCTGCCTTGGGCGCCGTTCTATACGATTCATAAGATCTTCGCCGGCATGCTCGATATGTACACGCTGGCTGGGAATCAACAGGCGCTCGAAGTTGCCAAGGGCATGGGCAACTGGGCCGATCAATGGTCGGCTTCGAAGTCCGAAGAGCACATGCAGCAAATCCTCAATGTCGAATACGGGGGCATTGCGGAATCGCTATATAACCTGGCAGTGATTGCCGAAGATGACCGCTATGCGAAGGCAGGCGACCGTTTCACAAAGAAGCGATTCGTGAATCCGTTGGCCCTGCGTCGGGACGAATTACGCGGTCTCCATGTCAATACGCATATACCGCAAGTGATCGCGGCGGCGAGGCGCTATGAGATTTCGAGCGACGTGCGGTTCCATGATGTAGCCGATTACTTTTATCAAGAGGTCACAGGAGCCCGCACTTACGTAACTGGCGGCACCAGCAATGGCGAAAGCTGGCAGGTAGAGCCGCGGCGTCTGGCAGCCGAACTGAAACGAAGCATCGCGACGGCCGAATGCTGCTGCTCATACAACATGATGAAGTTGACGCGGCATCTGTATAGCTGGAACCCTGATCCGCGCTACTTTGATTACTTCGAACGCACGCTGCTGAACGAACGCATCGGAACCATTCGGCCCAAAGAAGGGTACACGCAATACTACTTGTCGCTGACTCCGGGTGCTTGGAAGACATTCAACTCGGAAGACAAGTCTTTTTGGTGTTGCACGGGCACGGGTGTAGAGGAATACGCCAAGCTGAACGACAGCATTTACTGGCATGACGACCGCGGCCTGTACGTAAACCTGTTTATACCTTCGGAACTGGATTGGAAACAAAAAGGATTGCGGGTTCGCCAGGAAACGAAGTTCCCATCCGAGCAACGCACTGTTCTTACCATTAGCGCGGACAAGGCGACACAGACCGCCATTCGGTTGCGCATTCCCGCGTGGGCAACGGGTAGCCGTGTGAAGCTGAACGGCCGTCTGTTAGAGGCCACCGCCGAACCAGGCAGCTATCTTACCCTCGACCGAACCTGGAAGACCGGTGACCACATCGAGATGGAACTGCCGATGCATCTTTCGGTGGAGGCCATGCCGGATGATCCGAAGATTCAGGCTTTCCTGTATGGACCGCTCGTGCTCGCTGGAGATCTTGGGAACGAAGGGCTGACCGACAAGTTGATCATCGGGCCCAACGCACCCGCATTTCATCGTCAGCCTCGCCCTGGAGCACCTGCGCAGGCATCAAATCGGCCAATGGCACCTGAACTCGAGGTGCCAACCTTTCAGGCCGCAAGCGCCGATGTCACATCTTGGATCAAGCCCACGGACAAGCCCTTTACGTTCCGGACGAGTGGTCAGAAGAGGGACGTGACGCTTGTCCCTCTCAATACGCTTTTCGACCGGCGATACTCGGTCTACTGGGAAGTCTCTTAGGCGCTTGCCTGAGCTTCTTTGACCAGTCGGCGGGTTTCTTCCAACTCAGCGCCGATCACTTCCATACGAGGGGCGCGCACTCTTGCGCTGCCCATGCCCACTTCCTCTTGGACCTGTTTGATCAATTGGACGAACTTGGGCACGGTGTCCAGGCGAAGAAGCGGCAGAAACCAACTGTAGAGTTTGAAGGCCTCTTCGTGCCGGCCTGATTGCGCGAGGTTGAATAGATCGACCGACTCTTTCGGGAAAGCATTGACCAGACCGGCAACCCAACCTACTGCTCCTAGGTAGATGGATTCGACGATGGCGTCATCCACGCCGACGAGGATGCGTAGGCGATCGCCGACCAGCGCACGAAGAGCGGCCACGCGGCGTACATCCGCACTCGATTCCTTGATTGCGTGCAGGTTGGCAAACTCTGACAGAAGCTCCTGCACCTGTTCCGGAACGTAGTCGACTTTGTAGGCGACCGGGTTGTTATACAGCATGCAGGAGAGCGGTGTCGCTTGGAGCACCGCAGCTACGTGAGCTTTGTTCTCGCGCCAATCACCGAGATAGACGTAAGGCGGGAGGACCATGAGTCCGCTGCAGCCAACTTCTTCAGCAACTTTGGCGAGCGCAACAGCTTCCGCCGTTGAGAGAGCTGAGATACCTGCGACCACGGGCGCACGCCCGTTCAGAGCCTTGACGATGGTTGTCAGGATCGCCTTCTTCTCCTCGAATGCTAGTGTCGCGCCTTCTCCAAGCGAGCCGAGGGCAACGATGCCCGTACAGCCGTTGTCGATGAGCCAGTTGGCGTGGCGCGCCACGAAAGGGTGGTCGATGGTCAGGTCTTCATTGAAACAAGTGGTGATGGCGGGCATTACGCCGGCCCATTGCATGGTCATTTTGTTGTTGTTTCCTTATTTGAAATGAGGCTTGAGACCCGCGCGGGAAATACAGGCGGGCGGATAGATTCAGCTTGCCAGTCGAAGAGCAACTTAACTCCCGGTCCGCATATTCGCCCTTGGCATGGACCCATACCGCAGCGGAAATGGAGCTTGGCTTCCCGCCAGGACTTAGTCGAGAGGAGAGTCCGAAACTGAACGTCTTCGCATCTGCAAACTATTGTTTCGGGCTCACAGAGGGCGCGAAGTTCCGCGCGCGGAGCAAACGTTCGGTTCAATGCATTTGCGAAACGTTCTGCAGCGTTGCGCTCGGAAGAGAGCCTCCTCGCAAGGTCTCCGCATCCCCCTGCAATGTAGCCTGCAATCTCCCCTTCGACGATCGACAGTTCCACGCCTCCGATGCCCGTACATTCGCCCGCCTGCAAGATAGAATCGCTCGGGCCCAGATGCGTTGCCAGCTCATTGTTCGGCACGAATCCATAAGCTACTGCCAGATAGTCGCAGAGGATGGTCTTGCCGTTACTGAGTTGGACTTGTTTGAGACTACAATCGCCTTCCGCGCGCACCACCCACGTGTTGGGCGAGTACGCGAATGTTTGGAGAGTCGCGGCCTGCATGAGTTTGGCTGGGGTGAGGTGGGCCGAGAACTTGATGAGACTGCTCCACGGCGCTTGTTCGGCAACAATGGGAACAATGGCCCGGTGCTTACGAAGATACTGGGCAACAGCGAGTAGCAAAGGTCCGCTTCCAGCGACAACGACCCGCTTTCCAGCTACCGGCAGCCCCGATACCGGCTACCCGACCGCTCTGGGACGCGGGCTACCAGGTCGGGCGTAGCGAGAAGCCGGACTCCCCCGACGGCGGCAGCTTGACGCCGAGCACCTGGTGCAGCTGCACCTCGTTGGTCTCGAAACCGACCCGCGAGCCGGCCATGTAGAGACCCCACACCCGCGCCCGTCCAATCCCGGCCTCAGCGACGCAGAAGTCC
>JAOTRH010403205.1:0-34947 GCA_034768845.1 Heliamphora exappendiculata
CACTCTATCTCTCTCTCTCTGGACTTAGGCTACCAAGTCGAACCACGTAATAGTTTGCCCTTTCTCTCTCTCCTCCTGGCTCTTCCCGTGGACAACACCACGTAATAGCTTGCCCCTCGTCTCTCTAATTGTGTTTGTGTGCTTAGTCCCATCACACCAACTACAGTGTTGACACATCTGCTTGACTCATTAGGAACTAGACCAGATTCAATTAATTAAATGCCACCAAATTCATTGTAATGTTATTCTCAAACGATCCCAATTATCATCACTGTCTAAATGGATGCCCACAAATATTAAACATCATTAACAGTTAACACACTCCTGGTTCACTGATAGATTTCCAAATTCCAGACACATATAGATAGGCATAAATTTCATCCGAAATCTAAATTTCAATCAACTATCCTAAAAGAAAATTATAAATATTTACATGAGCCAATACTGCCCACAAAATCTAAATCCCAATCCCAAACTGGATTAATCCAGAACTATAAAATTAAAGCTCTCAATCAGTCAACTAATATGAACTGAATTCGTAGCATACCCATTTAAACACTATCATACCCTAAACATTAAACAACACAAACATGATCTAATCAACTGAATTGACCACCCAAAAAAAGGTAAAAAGTAAAAAGAAAAAGAAAAAATTAAAAAAACGAAAAAAAAAACATATTAGTTAAAACAAGAGCTCACATTCAGAACACGAGAAATCCCCTGGGTCTTGAGAAGTTGAGACCTCGACGCATTGTCATAGCTGCCCAGATAAAGAAACTCCGGCAAGATCTCCGACGGAAAAGCACTAACTTGGAGAGACGTTCTCTCCGATATCGCCGGCATCCAGTGGCCGCAAACTCCACAAACCTCGCCTTCTTCGTACTTATGGTAGTGCCCACAAACCCCACACGGGTTCTCCCTCTCTCTCTCTTCCTCATACTGATTGATTCACACCCAGATAAATACGAAACCTCTGTTTTTTCGAAATTGAAAACCGAACCCAGATCGAGATTTTGGCTATAAAACCCAGATGGGTTCCATTGATATAAGAGTGAAAGATAGATCTTCGGCTTGTAAGATTAAAGCGAATCTTCAACGAAAATGGGCCCTCGTGCCAATTATGTAATTGAAGTATATCGTAACGCTGTTCTTATCGGTGTTGCGAAGTTGCTTAGGCACGAGATCGATCTCGCGTCATGCATGCGAGTGCGCAGGGTAATGCACACTTTTTTTTTTTCAAAAAAGATAAAATCCCATGAACATACAGAAACAATTCGGCCATATATGAACTAGATTCACTTAGATATTTTCAGGTGCAATTAACTGAATTTGGTACATATATTTTTAAAGGGTTAATTAATTATTAGTTTTATTTTTAAAAAATAAAAATTTAGTTCCACTAAATTTTTTAAAGCTATAGTCCTAAATTTTAAATATTATTTTAAAATATATAAAATATACCTTTTTATTTTACAAAAACCCTAAGTGTTATTGAGGGCAATGACGTCGGTGGGATAGGGGTTGTTGGCGTGGATGCCACCAACCTTGGTGGTGGCGAGGATGACACATTGAGGCTTCTCAGTGGCGAAAAAGACGTTCACGTCAAATAGTCGAGTGAGATCGAGATCGGTGTGGGATCAGAGAAGGAAGTCGACCGCTACCTCTTGCAGCTTTTGTACCATCGCCTTTTTAGTATGAAACAGAAAAATTTCTCAATTATTTGACTAAGAAATTTCTCAAAACAAGATGTTTTCTTTTAAGCGAAGTGATCTAGAGTTTGACAGTACAATATTTTCTGAATACAAGATTTCTCATTTAACTAAATTTCTGAGGACAAGATTTTCTCTTTTAACTAAGAATTTTTCTTTTAACTGAAAAATTTGTCAGTACCGAAGTGAATTTGTCAAGAATCAAAACTCTTGAGTTGTGTATCACATAGACGCCATGGAGACTCACCGTCGTAAAAAAAATCGACGATAGAAATTTGGTAGTTGACGGTTGACAATAGATGTGAGGTCGGTGGTAAAGGTGTTCGCCATCGATGAAAAGAAGAAGAAGACGAAGACGGCATCGACATCGATGCCGAAAAAGAAGAAGAAAGAGACCTACCACAGGGGCTAAGCTTTTATTGTTGCGTCGGTGCTGAAGAAGAAGAAGAAGAAGGGCTAAGCTTTTGATGTTGCGTTGGTGTTGAAGAAGAATAAAAAGAAGAAGAAGATGATGATCGGTGACGGAAGCTAGGGTTTTGATGTTAGTTATTGTTTAAATAGGATTTAAGAGCATATTAAGTATAACAATATAAAATGGGACTTAAATTTTTTTTAAAAAAATTAAAATAAAACTAATCCTTCTACAAATTATACTCATAAAGAATTGTAAGAATTTATCATGTGTCCTTTTATATAATCTGTCGCATATTCTTTCTCTCTCTCTCTCTCTCTCTTCTTTTCAGTTTTCATATTCTCTATTTATATTTTTATTTCACTTCTTGATGGAAACATGAATATATGAAGTTAGGGAGATTAAAGGAATTTTATTCACTAAATTATTAAATTATATCTATAATTAGAATTTATAAATAAATAAATAAATATAAAAACCATGTTTTCATGTTTTTTTCAATTTGATATTGGCTCCTTTTTAAGATTATTTTTATTTTAGTATAGTGGTAAATATGTTAAAATAAAAGATCGAGAGAGCAATCTTTTGCAAATTGATTTGCTAATATAAGTGGACCTATTAGAATATGTTGAGCTTTTGATTTCATTTTTTGTTTTACATTTTTTTTGCCATTTCTCTTTCATTTTTGTTTGTTTTCTTTCATCTATTTAGGCTTCTTTTGCTTCATTAAATTGTTCATATAATTGTATAAGTTTTAGATGAAAATATAAATAAGCGCGTGCAGGGCTCAATCGCAAAGCAAGTGAGGTGCTTGCCTAAGGTCTCATGTAAAAGTGATCTTATTTATTATAATATGTCTATATATTGTAAACATATATTATATAAAATAAAGTGAGAACTAAAAATATTATAAAATTTAAAAAATAGCTTTTTAAATTAAAAATGTTTTTATGTAATTTTTATTTTATTATATGCATTATATAAATTTTCAAATGTTTAAAAATAAAACGTTCCATAATCTATTAACTATTATTATTTTGATTCTAGAAGTTATAAATTAAAGAACCGTTATCAATCATCACTCGCCAAGTTATATTATCCAATTATAAATTATATTTGTTTCGTTTATAAATACGTTAACTAAAAAAATAAATATTGAGTATACAAAATGTAGAAAAAAAAAAGAATAAAGAAATTAATTTACTCTTAAACATAAATCTTGAAAAACATTTTACTTGCAAATTCATGGATAAATATTTAATTAGTAATTTTCATTAAAAGAGAAAAAAATAAATTTTAAATAAAATAATTTATTATATAAAAATTAGATTTTACTAAATTTTTTACCTTGGGCCTCAAATAAGTTTGAGCCGCCTCTAAGCAGGTGCATAGCACAAGTAAAAAACTAATCTGATGATAAAACTACAAAATATCAAATTTTGATCTTGTTTTGACATTCACCTTTTTTTTCTTTCCCACTACCTTGAAAACCACTACAACCATCCTTTGGTTATCGTTACCACCATCTTGGCTGTCACACCACTCACCGTCATCCAACCATTCACCCTCCCCTATCGTCACACCTCCATGAAACTCTCACAAGTCTTGATTCGCCTTAATTGATTCTTTTGGTCCACTTCTTCCATCTTACTCCTTTCTTAATTAGTTAAATTTTTGTACGGGCAATTAGGGTTAGAGCAAACTTAAAATGCTTAGATGCATTTGGACAAACAAGCAGGATTTGTTCAAAGACATTCAGTCGAACAACCGTGATTTGTTCAAACACGTGTCAAAACAAACGTAAGTTATTCGAACTCAACGCTCCAAACTAGAACAAAATAAGGCTAAACATAACTAAATTATTCAATTTTAGAGCATTCGACATAATACATCCAAGCATTTTAAGTTTGTTCTCTCTCAATTAGTAGAACAAAAGTCAAACTCAAAAATAAAAATAAGAAAGGGAGAAGTGACCCGTGAGGATCAACAAGGTGCGGAAGAGTTTTATAGAGGAACGACAGAGGGTAAGAGAAGAGTTGGGTGGTGGTGGTTTAGTGATGGGCCGATGTGGAAAAAATAGGTGATAGGAGGTAGGTCTATAGAAAATATTATTGCGTAAATTAGGAATAGGTTCTGTTTTGAAAAGTTATTTATGGATAAATCATTTTCTTAAGTTATATATCCTACTATGTCCTATTTTAAATTTTTTAGATAATCTTTGACTTTTACACCTCTAGTTATTAATAATGGCATGACGATATATGTGAAATGATTTACTTCCATGGTTGTTAGAAATGACATAACGATATATATGGAATAATTTATATCATATCTAATACTTCAAAATTTTTATTTTCTTAATTTTCGCGACTTCATACGATCATCAAAATTTGATTCTTTTTTAGTTTTATATATATGGTGAATGCATAAAAACATTTACAATAATATTTTCATTGATCCATTTTATGTTGCATTTTGTCATCTACCACTTAGCCGCTTTATATTTTTTAAAACACAAAAAATAATACAATTAAGCTTTCATTAAATAATACACATGAATTTAACTTATTTTCAGAAATGGTATATATGAAATAATAATATTTTCAGAAATAATACACATGAAACATGGTCTAAAATAATATCAATTGTTTTGAAATGATACACATTAAGAATTTCTAAAATGATAAACAAGAAATAATAATATTTTCTTAAAACATTTCAGAATATTGTTTCATGTGTATCATTTTAAAAACTGATATTATGACATTTGTATTATTTTCTGTTACAAAAATGAAGCGGTCATTTAATTAATGTGTATCATTTTTTACAATTTTAGCAAATATGACAAAAAATAATATAAAATGGATTAACTAAAACATTATTAATATGTATCATTTCATATTAATGTGATATTGTACAATGTGTATCATTTCTTGTTATAAAAAACGAAACAACCATTTAATTAATATATATTATTTTTTGTAATTTTACCAAAAATGATGAAAAATAATACAAAATAGATTAAACAAAACATTATTGCCAAAAAAAAAGCGACCAAATTCTGTCATTTAATAAAACAAATTTTTTTTCAAAACACAATCAACACGGGATATAATTTTGTGAATGTTGGTAACTGCCATTTAATAAAATAATTTTTTTGTAAATTTTTCTATTTTAATTATAAAGTCAATTAAACTTAAAATTGGTATAAAGGTCTATTTTTTAAAATATTTTAAAAAATAATTTCATGAAATACACAACTTTTGAAAAGAATTTGTCCTTAACCACCTTATTAAAATAGAATCCATTCTCAATTTACCCATTCTTATTTGAGGTAGAAGATGACATTAATTTTGGTACTATGGTGTGTGCAAAGAAAAATGTGATATTTTTAAAATTCATAGGGTGTCCAACGAAAATGTATTTAAAGAAAAAAACGTGTGCAGTTAGAGTCTCCCAAGTGGATAACAGACATGTACTAGAGAATTGTACATATTTTGATGAGTAGCGGAGGCTTCTCAATCATTTCACCTAAACTTATACGATCGGGATCCAAAAATTTAGCCCAGTTCGATGGTAGGCTTGGGCAGGTCAGTCTTGACATGGCATGGTTGGGGTTGATCAGCTTAGCGCGTGTCTAGCACGCGCTATAGCCGAAGGTTAAGTATCCACTCGCATCGTACCATTATAACCGTTTTAGTACGGGGGACCACACCACACGTCCAAAGAGTGCTGCATAAAGGACTAACAGCATGTGATACCAAATCAGTACGTTATAACTCTTTCTCTCTCTAACTTTATTCCCTCTTCCTTGCTCTCTACTCCATCGGATTACTAACTTGATCGTCGGATAAGGCCTTGTCGGAGATATTTCGACATCCCCTATAACGTTGCTTTGTCTTCTCAGGCCCAAGTTGGATCTCAGAGAGCTAGACCAAGAAAGAACACCATCATTTAGGCACCGTATGTGGGAATCCTTTTGTTTTTCTTTTTGGTGGTTGTCTCTTTGCTAGATGATTAAGACGAGATCCATGGTCGATGAAACCAATCGCCCGGAGGTGCCTCCTCCCCTAATACCGCATCCAAGGGCAAATCCCTAAGGCCAAGTTCAACAGCAACTCCACCACCTAACCGAGGGGATATTCCAATTGGTATAACATAATCAAGATTTGTTACAACAAATCCGGGGAGAAAACAAGCATCCATTGCCCGTGGTAGTCAAGCCTCAACTTAACCAATGAGTGGGCGTGAACCTCGAGGTCGATCCCCTGATGGGGAAAGAAGTAGAGGAAGTTGGCAGCGGCATTCGTCTCCCTCCACCATTACCCGGAGAGGCGTAGTGTAACGCACGCAGGGATATGGCGGAGCAAACTGAAACGTCTGCTGGTTGGGATGAACATCTGAGGGATATGAAGGCTCAGCTCGATGCAATGATAGAGACTATACGAGGTAAAACCTCCTCAACTCTAAACAATTTAGTACAAAAAACTGAATCTCCCATCACGCCCAGTATAATGGAAGCCTCGCTACCCCAAAAGTTTAGTATGCCGTAAATAGATCTGTATAGTGGTAACTCTTACCCAGTTGATCATCTCGACACCGATAAATCCATGATATATCTCAACTCAATCCTAAACGAGATAATGTGCAGAGCCTTTCCCACCACCCAAAAAGGTCCGGCTAAAGTCTGGTTCTCCAAACTAAAGCTAAATTCTATTAAATCATTCTTTCAATTGGGTCACATCTTCGTTAGTCACTTCATAGCAGGCTAGCAACATAGAAAGCCTATTACGTGTCTACTCAACATCAAACAAACCAATGGAGAAACGTTAAGAGAGTATGTAGCACGTTTTAATCAGGAGACACTCTAAGGGGTTGAGGTTGATGATAAGGTCACCTTGATGGCCTTCATGGGAGGTTTGCTGCTTTCCTAGTTCTTGTTTTCATTGTCGAAAGCATCGCCAGTGGATATGGCGAAATTGATGTCGAATTCTCAAAAGCATATAAATGCCGAGGATGCTATGGAAGCGCATAAAATGAAATTGGATGAACCACCCATTAGATATAAAGTAGGAAAGAAGTCCAGAGAAGATGATCAGAGGCAAACTAAAAAAATGTCGGACCATCCTAAGCCCAGACTCGTGGACTGGACATTTAACTGATAGCGTGAGGATTAGAATCGTCGCTATACTACCCTAAATGCCCTTCTTAAGCAGGTTTTAATGTACATCAAAAGGGACCCAGAGTTAAAATAGCCGAAAAATATGAAAGGACCACCTTTGAAGCGTTCTAGGAATAAATACTGCCATTTTCATAAATACCATGGTCACGATACGGAGGAGTGTTACGACTTGAGGGATCAGATTGAGCGGTTGATCAAAAAAGTGAGCCTGAACCGCTTGGTGGCAGAACAGCAGCAACATGGTCAAAAGGAACCAAACCAGAGGTAAAGAAAAGATCAAATATGAAGGGACCACCGATGGGAGGAAGTTATAGCTGATCAGCGAGACCAACCCCAACTTGAGATTAGAACGATATCATGTGATTTTGCAGGAGAAGGAGAATCTTGGTCGACCAAAAAGGCGCACACAAAGTACCTGCGCACAGAAGAAGGGGAATGTAGCAGGAACCAGGGCCATCGGCAAAAGTCACGACAGGAGGAGAAATTCACAATCTCTTTTTCAGAGGAATATTGCAGAGGAGTCCAATATCCTCATGATGACCCCATTGTGATCAGCTTGTTGATCGACAACCACCGAGTACGAAGGGTGTTAGTCGATAATGGAAGCTCAACGGATATCCTGTTCTCAAACGCGTTTGATCATATGAACATTAGCAGAAGTAAGCTCACCCCCATGTTGTCCTCGGTAGTCGGCTTCACTGGGGACAGAGTTTATCCCATGGGGTCAATACAGTTGCCGGTCACGATAGGAGACAACGCTGCAGAGGTATCCAAGATGCTCACCTTTTTAGTAGTAGAAAGCCCATCGGCATATAACATCATTCTGGGAAGGATCACCCTCAATAATTTTAAAGCAGTGACCTCCACACACCACTTGTTAGTGAAGTTCCCCGTAGGCCAAGGAGTAGGTCATGCAAGGGGAGACTAAACATCAGCAAGGGAATGTTATGTTACATCCTTAAAGGAACTGAAGATGAAAGAGGAGCTACACATTAAGGAGATAGAAGTGAGGGATGAGGAAGAGCTCAAAAAAGGTGAGCCGGCAGAAGATCTAGAGGATTTCATTATCGAAGACTTCTAACGATTCAAAGTATTGAAGACGGGGGTCAAATTGGAAGACAGAATAAAGGAGCCGTTAAGAGCATTCCTCATATCAAATAAAGACATGTTTGCATGGACTTATCATGACATGTCGGGGATTAATCCGGTCGTTGTTGTGCACATGCTTAATGTTAACCCCAGGGACTAGCCGATTAGGCAAAAGCAAAGAGTATTTGGACCGCAACGAAATAAGGCGGTTAGTGAAGAGGTGAGGAAGCTCAAAGATGCTGGTTTCGTATGAATAGCTTGCAAATGTTGTCATGATAAAGAAAGCCAATGAAAAATTGAGGATGTGCATTGACTTCACCGACCTGAATAAATCCTGCCTCAAGGACAGTTATCCCATTCCCATAATTATCATGCTGGTTGATTCCACCGCAAGCCATGAGCTGCTCAGATTTATGGATGTGTTTTCAGGTTATAACCAGATCAAGCATGTCGATCAAGACAAGACGTCATTCATCACCTCTAAGGGAATGTTTGTTATTGAGTCATGCCCTTTGGACTAAAGAACGCCGGAGCAACTTACCAGTGCCTCGACAACTCGATGTTCGAAAACTAAATAGGTAGGAACGTTGAGGTTTATGCGGACGATATGCTCGCAAAGAGCAAAAAAGCTGATCAGCATGTGTAGGACCTGTAAAAGGTTTTCCTAGTCTTAAGGCGATGCGAAATGAAGTTGAACCTAGCTAAATGCGCCTTCGGGGTGTCGTCTAGGAAATTTTTGGGTTTGTGCTTAACTAAAGAGGAATCGAAGCCAACCCAGACAAAGTTGAGGCAATTTTGCAAATGAAGGCCCCAAGAAGCATCAAGGAAGTATAAAAACTCGCAAGGAGAATGGCTACACTCAATCGTTTTGTTTCTTGTGCAACAGACAAATGCCTACCCTTCTTTAAGACACTAAAAAAGGTGTTTAGCTAGGATAATGAGTGTTGCCAGACCTTTGCTAAGCTGAAGAAGTATTTAGTTGCACCCCTACTGTTGTCAAATTCGGTACCGTATAAAAATTTGTACAAATATTTAGCTGTATCACAAACGTCCGTTAGTTTAGCTTTGGTGAGGGAGGAAAAAAAGCTGCAAAAGCCGGTATACTTCATTAGTAGGGCTTTCCAAGGGGGGAGAGCAGGTACCCCCAAATGGAGAAGCTAGCTTTTGTTCTGATTATATCCAATAGGAGACTCTATCCCTATTTCCAGGCTCACGCCATCATGGTCTTAACCAACCAACCGTTGAGGAAAGTGCTGCAAAGACCAGAGATGCCAGGAAGGCTGATGCAGTGGTCGGTTGAACTTAGTGAGTTTAAAATCACATACACACCATGAACAGCATATAAAGGCCAAATATTAGCAGATTTCATAGCAGCATTCACTCCAAGAAACTCCCCAGAAAGCTAGATCTGCCACGCGGTGAACCTGCTCAGGATGACGACGGCCAACAGGTGCAAAATCTAAAACATGACTGGGATGTGCACGATTCTTAGATATTAAACGTTGATGGATCGTCTAGAAAGGGCAAAGTAGGAGCAGAAGTGGTGGTCACCTCCCCTTCAGGAGATCTGATCAAGCAAGCAGTGCAATTAAATTTCGATTTAACAAATAATGAGGCAGAGTATGAAGCCTTAATATGGGGACTCCAAGCGGCAAAATCTTGCGGAGCAGAAAAATTGTTAGCTAAATCTGACTCCCAACTGGTGGTTCAGCAAGTTAACGGCACATACGAGGTAAAAAGGGATAGCATATGTAGGTAGTTCAACAAAGTCAAAATCCAATAAATCCCCCAGGAAGAAAACTTGGAAGCAGACCACATCCCCCAAGCGGCCTCTTCCGACCAGGAATATATCGGCCAAGGAGTCATAGTTAATGCCGTTGATTAGTAGTGCATAGATCATCAGTCGGAGGAGCAGGCTGATTCAGTCATGGAAATTCACCAGGCATAGTGGGCCAGGCCAATCCTAAAATATTTGGAAAATGGAGAACTCCCCGAGGATAAAGCACAAGCAAGGAAATTGAAGTTTCAGGTCGCCAATTTTGTTCTTCTTGAGGGAATCCTTTACAGGCGTAGTATAACAAAGCCACACCTACGATGTGTATCCCATCATGAGGCAATATATGTGCTCAGAAAAATCCATGAGGGGGTATGTGGCAACCATCCAGGAGCGAAAGCACTTGTGGGAAAGGTGGTCAGGGCAGGATACTATTGGCCAACCATGCTCAAGGATGCCAAAGACTTTGTGAAGAGATGCGACAAGTACCAGGGCTTCGCTAACATAGTTAGACAGCCACCAGTGGAACTCAATGTACTAACCAGCCCATAATCGTTCTCACAGTGGGGACTTGACCTCGTAGGGCCACTACTTATGGCACAGAGGCAGATGAAATTTATCGTGGTTGCTATAGACTACTTCACCAAATGGGTGGAAGCTGAACCTTTAGCTAAAATCACAAAAAAAGAACACTACACAGTTTGTTTGGAAATCCTTAGTGTGCCGATTTGGGATCCCCAGAACAATCATCACAGATAATGGGAAGCAGTTTGACAATGCCAACTTTTGAAAGTTTTGTGACAAGCTCAACATTCAGGTCCACAATGCCTTTCCTGCCCATCCCGAATCAAATGGACAGGTGGAGGTCATGAACAGGTTACTTTTGAAGATATTGAAGACGAAGTTGGAAGCTACCAAGGGGCTATGGCTAGAAGAGCCGCTAAACGTCCTGTGGGCTTATCGGACCACAGCCCGAACTCCCATTGGTGAAACCCCTTACAACCTCACCTACGGTCACGAGGCTATGATCCCCGTTGAAATAGGTTCGACCAATGCACGAGCCAGCCAATATGATCAGAGCGTGAATGATGAAAACTTGAGGGTAGAGCTGGATCTACTTGAAGAGATCAGGGACACAACAGCATTAAGAACAGTGGAATACCAGAATAGGATGAGAAAATGCAACTCGAAGGTGAAAAGAGGAATTTCAACCAAGGAGATCTTGTACTCAATAAGGTCACTCTATCGACTAAAAACCCCAGTGAAGAAAAATTAGGACATAATTGAGAGGGGCCCTACATTGTGAAAGCTCACCTAGGAAGAGGAGCCTATCAACTACAAACTATGGAATGAAGAGAATTAAAACACCGCTGGAATGCTGAGCACCTCAAACGCTACTACGCTTAAGTCAGTAACCGAATTTAAGAGTAAATGTTTACATTTCAAGTTCAAATTTAATGAAGACAAGTCTTTTCCTACTTTGTCTCCTTCTACATAACATTAATGCAGCTTAAAGGGGAATAACCCTAGGGCTGATCATGAGAAGGTTAGCCTCCAATCCTTCAACGCCTGAGGTTATTGAAAACCTGAACGGGCCAAGGCTGATCAGAAGAAGGTTAACCCCCAATCCTTCAACGCCTAAGGTTATTGAAAACCTGAATTGGCCACGGCTGATCAGAAAAAGGTTAGCCCCCAATCCCTCAACGTCTAAGGTTATTGAAAATCTAAATGATCCATGACTGATTAGGAGAAGATCAGTCCCCAATCCCTCAACGCCTAAGGTTAATGAAAACCTAAATGGGCAAAGACTGATCAGGAGAAGGTCAGCCCCCAATCCTTCAACGCCGGAGGTTATTGAAAACCTGAACGGGCCAGGCAAATTAAGAGAATGTCAACCCCCAATCCCTTAATGCCTTAGGTTAGTGAAAACCTAAATGGGCCAGGGCTGATCAGGAGAAGGTCAGCCCTAATCCCTCAACGCCAGAGGTTATTAAAATTATTGGAGGCAAAATTGCCAAGATCATTATTTGTGCAAATAATTTTTGGAAAAAAGTTAACTAGACGGGTAAATGCCAAAACGGGCTCAAAATAAAACTTTTGACGTCGAACGATCAAAATAAAACATGTGCAACCAAAGTTAATTTAAAAGAATACATTTTTACCGGTCAAATCTTCAACTATGTTTTTGATTCCGAGTTGAAGCTCCCATTAAACCTTCTACTATATTTTCTTGTGCGATTCTTCAATGTAGTGTGGGCTACAATCTATCAAGAACTAATACCGGCAAAACCTAGACAGCTTTAGTCTTAGAAGACAAGTTATGAAACTGGTTTAGCTTACCCACATATTTATAGGGCTACAGCAGGGACCTGTAGAGTAATTACGAGTAAGACTTCTAGTGGAACACAGACACTCATTAGTGGTTTTCGCAATTAAGTAAATCTCATAGTGGTATCTATAATTATGACAATCTTGTAGCAATTTCTATGATTTTCATAAAACACCGAATTGTAGTTCACACCACAAAAGAATTATAATTGCACTTTAACCCATAATCTCAAGACAAACTTGCATTGAGTTCTTATTATTAAATGCTTAACATTTCTCTCCACGTTAAGATTTTCGATACCTGCCAATTAAATTTAATTTTCGATAATTTAATTTAATCGGCATCTTTAAATTTCATAAACTCTTTCGCTTAATTTATTTGAACGCCGATAATCAAATATACCTGCAGGGTTTTGGCCCAGTCAAAACTTATAAACTTTCTTAAGGGGTATCGTCAATCTCGATCATTCGAGACGTAGATTCTGCCACTAATTAATATTTACCATATAAATAATATCGTTATCCAACTCACTAGGAATATAGACCCATATAAGATCGCACCATTTAATGAATCAAAATAACGAATATTAAATATACGCAAATTAATAATTATTCCAAGATTAAGAGTATAAGCACTATTCATAATAATTTTGGATTGTGAATTAGTTTATATAGTCAGTATAAAATTAATTACCCCAACGTATCTCATTCAATACATGCAAAGTGTACTAGTATAAAGAGTCAGAACAATAGACGACGCTATTATCCGTTTCCCATAACTAAGACATGTCTACTAAAACTCTGTGCTACAGTCGTACGAATGGTATGTCAATTTTCATCTATACTGTGAACATAAAACTTATATTATGCAAGAACCTAAAATTTGATCTTCTGTGTGTAAGCTTACTCAACACACCAGATTAAATAATATACAGAATATTACACATCCACGCATAACATTAAAAAAATTATATACATATATTACTCATAAAAATTCTCATAAAATAAAAAATTAATTTTATTAAAATAAAATCAAATACTAAAATCATAGTTTTCAGTATACCAACCCTAACAATCTCCTAATTATACTTAAAACTATGCAGCCATACATCTGACTCCCATGCCCTCTATATAACTATCAAAAGTCTTAACTGGTAAGCTCTTTATGGAAGGATCAGCAAGGTTGTCTCTTGATTCAATCTTGGTCACAGCAACATCATCTCTCTATATAATTTCTCGTATTAGGTGATACTTACGCTCAATGTACTTTCATTTCTTGTGGACCCTTGGCTCTTTCGAGTTTGCAACCACTCTGCTATTGTCACGGTAAAGTGTAATAGCCGATTGAACTGAAGATACCACCTCTAGATCCAACAGGAAGTTTCTGAGCCAAACGGCCTCCTAGGCTGCTTCAGAAACTACCACAAACTCTGCCCCTATGGTGAAATCAACAATGCAGGACTGCTTGATACTTCTCCAACTTATAGCTCCACCTCCTAAGATAAACACATATTCTGAGGTAGACTTACGGGAATTCTTGTCAGATTGAAAATCTGAGTCTGTGTACCCCAAATGTACTAGACTGTCTGCCAGTAAACTAATATATAATCCTTAGTCCTTTTCAGGTACTTAATTATAATTTTTACTGCAGTCCAATGCTCATGTTTTGGGTTAGACTGATATCTATTAACCATGTCAACAACAAAGCAGATGTCTGCTCTAGTACAAAACATAGCATACATGAGGCTTCCTATTGTCGAAACATAAGGAACCGCCTTCATTTCCTCTATCTGATCAGGTGTCTCAGAACAATAATCCTTGGATAGAGTGATTTCATGCCTAAAATGGAGAAATCTTTTCTTGAAATCCTATATGCTAAAACGAGTAAGAATATTATCGATATACTTTGTTTGTGATAAGCCCAACATCCTTTGTTTTCGATCTCGCATAAGCTTGATCCCAAGGATGCGACTGGCTTCTCTCAAGTTCTTCATATCGAACTGCCTAGATAATCATATTTTAACCATAGATAATGCCCCCACATCATTTTCGACGAGCAAGATATCGTCCACATAAAGTATTAAAAAAATTACCATGCTTCCTTCACGCTTCTTATATACACAGGATTCATCTGAACTCTGATAAAAATTATAAGACTTTACAACTTGATCAAACTGAGTGGTCCAAGACCTCGATGCCTACTTAAGTCCATAAATGGATCTCTTAAGCTTGCACAACATGTGCTCATGGTTCTTTACAATGAACCCGTCTAATTGTATCATACAAATACACTTGTCAAGACTTCCATTAAGAAAAGCTGTCTTGACATCCATTTGCCAGATTTCATAATCGAAATGTGCAACAATGGATAAGAGAATCCTGATAGACTTAAGCATAGCTACTGGCGAAAAGGTTTCCTCATAATCTATCCTGTCTTTCTGAGTGAACTCTTTTGCAACAAGCTTAGCTTTGAAGGTTTCAACCTTCCAGTCTACTCTTTATAGACACTCCAATTTGACCCCGCCTAATCTTAGGAAATTCTGATAATGAAAAAGTTGGAATGGTGCCTCAGTACGATCCTCAAAAAATAATTCAAGCTCGGTATTTGAACCCAAAACTTTCAAAACTAATAAAATTATGTTGAACCACCAATAACTTGCTATGCAAGTCATTCCAAATATGACGACTGCAATGTTTATTGTGGCGACCGTCAATAGAACCTCTTGAAAACCTTAACCAAAAGTGACAACCGCCACCTCTAACCTGGTGACTGCCAACTTACATTATGGCGACCGCCAATAGAACCTTGTGAAACCTTTTTAAACATGGCAACTGCCAAGTCATAAACATAGCGATCGCCAACTCCAAATGACCTGACATGGCCCAGAACGTGGCAGCATCTCATTGATTGAAGAATTCTATAAATACCGTACCCCAGCGTATGTTTTCAGGACAGAATTTTTTTGAGAGGTTAAGTGAGAGAAGCTCTACCGAGTTACCGAGCAATCCGAGCCCCGACGCCGAAACCCTCTTGAAATACCAAGAGCTTAGCCTCCGATACCGAAATTCTGAAACCTTAGCTTGGATCATCACTGAAGGTTGGACCATTGAGGCGCATTCCCCAACTTGAGGATTCCTTAGCGATCCAAGTACTTTGCTAGAATCTCCAATTCTTCTAACTCCATTCCCTCTCTTTTTGAGTGATCAGATTAAATTCAATTTTAATCTGCATACTCATTTCATTTACATGGTCAATCTTATTTATTTCATGTAATTTGGTTACTTTCTTTACTTTCTTAGTTGTTAATTTTCTCACATTTCACACTTAACACATTGTTATTTTTATTTTTATTCATTAATTAGTGCCAATATTTTTTTTTGGCAAGTACAACTTATTAATATTGTTATTTGTTATAATTAAGACACTTACATTATGTGAATATAATTGTCAATATTACATTCATATCTTCTAATTAAATAGTTATATTTATTTCCTTTCATTTCTTCCTTTTATATTAGTCTAAAGTTTCTTTATTAGTAATTATTTTATTTCTTTAATATCTCTTTATTTTTAGCATTAGTTTAATGTCCTTTTTTAGTATTTATATTTTTTTTTCTTTTCTTTTCCTTGCAATGTAACTTTAATTTTCTCTTAATGCACCATTTTTTTTCGTTTTTTTTTCTTATAATATTAGTTTAATACTCCTTTTCTAATATTTATTTTTTAATTTTATTTTTTTTTCTTTTATATTAGTATAATTTCGTTCTTTTTCTTTTATTTTCTTTTTTATTACTAGCTTTATTTTGCTACTTGTCCTTTTCTCTAACTAAAATGTTAGTTTTATTTTTCTTTTATAATTCCTTTTCTTTTTTTTTTCTTTCATTTTGTTTAAACATAAAACCCATAAAAAATTTAGTTTTACTTTAGCTTCCTTCTGGCATTTTGTTTATTATTCCTTTCTTTTATTTCTTTCTAACATAAATTTAAAAAAAAATTTTATCATTAGCTTAGTTTCTTTTTATTGCTTTTATTCTTAACTAGAATTTGACATTTCTAAAGCATGCTTCATGATTAGTATAATTTTATGTTGTTTTGGTGGTTTAGGTCATTTTGACGATTTAGTAATGTTATTAGCAATCTTTATGTTCATTCGTAATATGATTTTCATTTAACAACTTTTAGTATATTTTTGTTTTCTTATTTGAATCGTGCTAGCATAGGTTATTTTAATAATAATATATGCGGGATTACTCCATGGATCCTTTAATTAGAAATTGCATACTGTAGAATTTATGATTTTTCTTTTGATATTTATTTATTTAGCGTTCTATAAACGTATTTTATATATTTTTCATATTTAATTTTAAATATTCTCTTTTTGTCTCAACTTTCTTTATTTGCATGCATTTGAAAAATTCTTATAAAGAACCAATGATGATTAGTAGAATCCAATCTTACGGTTGGGCGAACGGGGTTCCTAGCACCTTTCCCGATTCGTACCATAACTCCCGAACCCTTTTTTGTGGTTAAACGTTTTAAAGATCAGTAGTTATTTTTTATTTTTTTTTTAATTTTTTTCAAAAACTAATTAGCGACTCTATTTTCAATAAAAAAAGAATTTTTAAAATTTGGCTTTCAATGTGTTAAAATATTTTTTAAACATCTTTGAATTTTTATATTTTTAAATATTTTTTAAAAAATTCCAAAATTTCGGTGCCACACTCCTCTCTTTCTCTAATAGTTTCACTTGCATCCAATGAATTTTATCCCTTTGAGTTGTTCTATAAGTTTTTAAATCTGATTGAAATGCATAGATTCCATCTCTGAATTCATAACTTTTTGCTAAAGATCTGCATCTTTGTCATGAAATGCTTCATTGTAGTTACAAGATTCGATATCCAGTTTTGCTGAGATCCTGTCAAAAGACTCTCCTAAGAACATATATCGATCATGTTGATGAACAACCCTCCCACTACGATAAGGCACTACCTGTGTCTGTGTACTAGCAGTAACACGCTGTGCAGAATCTGAACCCTATCCATCAGCACCCTGTTCATGGTTTACACCTGTCTCGAAAATTCTTCTACTACAACGAGGTGATGGAATATCAATGATTTGCGATTTCTCTTCCGTTCTACTGGTATTTTTTTTTAATTTTTTCAGAACAATTTTACATTTAGGAATGTGGTCCATAATATAATCTGTTAGTTCTAGGACACCCAAGAGAGAAGGGAGAATTGAGTCTTAAAAATTAATAACAATTTTAAAATTTTTTTGAAAACCTTTTAATATTGCAGATAAATATAGCAAGATAAATAAAGATTAAAGCAAATACAAATATTAAAGATGTTAGGGATAAAGAGAATGAACCAAACACCAAGGATTTATAGTAGTTCGGCTTCTTCCAAACCTACGTCCACTCCTCAAGTCTCCAATTGAGAATTTTTACTATGTAGAATGCTTCACGGGTGTATTCAAAACCTTACAATCTCAAGATTTTCCTTGAGAAAATAAATATTTATGTGCGCATTCAAAAGCATATAGAAGCTTCAAGATGATCATACGAAAATAATTTCTTATTTTCTTCTAATCACTCTTGAACTCTTCTTTGATGAGATTTACTCATTCACTCAAAAGAAAAATGATGAATTACCCTTAAATACAATAAATGAGGTGATTAAATGAGAAACACTCACTCTCTTTACAGAAATTAATAGAAAATAAATGAAGAGATAAAGAGAGATGAGATACAAGAGCTAGAGTTCAGCAATAAATGAAACTTTAAGATTTTAAATTTGAATTAAGCAGTAGAACAGTGATTGTAAGTCTCCAGAAAGATCAAATGCTGAGAAGTAACTTCTTATATAAGCTCTTGAGCATTCATGACCGTTAGAGATAGGTGAGGGCATTAAATGTCAAAAATCTAACCGTTGAAGCTTGTCGCGAATTTAAATTTTCGTCGCAGATGTCGACACAATAGCTTTTGGGTCGTCACAAAATGTCTAGGGCATGATTCTTCAAGTGGTTGGGTTGACACTGATCTTCGGAGGGGTCAACAAAATTTCTGTAAACTTTCTCACCAAAGCAACAGTGTCGATACATTTGAATATTGTGTCGACTCATTTGAACTTCAGCATCCAAACAACGACAATTTGTGTCGACTCAAATTTTCTTGGTGTCGATACTAAAATTATGCAGAAATCTACAGGATATTTGTGTCGACACATTTGGACTTTGGTGTCAACACTAAAATTTTTCAGGCAGACTCGGGACTTTTGTGTCAACTCATCTTCAATTTTGTGTCAATACCCAAAATCTGCAGGCAGGCTCGGCACTTTTGTGTTGAATCAATTGGCATTTGTATCGACTCAAAGTTCTAGATAACAAAAGTGAAGAACCACTTTTGTATCGACTCATTTTGAGTCCAGAGAGTTTCGGCTCTTTTGTGTTGACATAAAATAACGTTTATATCGATACTAACTTTTAATACCTGAAATCAACTTCAATAAAAAGTTAAGATGTTAAATCATTTGTTCAAAGGTGTTGACACACTTGATATATTCAAGTATTCTTTGCCTTAAAGTATTGGCTTAGTTATCATTGGCTTAAGTGTTTTAATCCTTTTGAGAGATAAGTTATTTCTTTTAGCTAAAAGTGTCAACTCATTTGTTCAATACGTATTAACACTTTCATTTTGAAAAATATAAAATACTATTATTTTAAAAATAATTTATTTTTAAAAAATAAATTATGAAAATAATCAAAATCAATATAAAATTCCCTTGCGCTAATATAATTATCTTTCAAGAATCGAGCATTGGTGCTAACAATGACTTTCTAATTCTTAGGATTACAAAATAAATTACCGTTCATTCCCTTGAGATATCCCACAAAGAAATAGACTTCTGTTCTCGTTTCTAACTTACCCGCATTCTTTTTCAACACATGTGCCAGACACCCCCAAATTCGAATGGATTTCAGACTAGGCTTGCGTTTGGTCCATAATTCTATAGGAGTAGAATGTACTGACTTAGAAGGTTCTAAGTTCAGAATGTAAGCCGCTGTGTCTAATGCGAGTCCTCAAAATGAATCGAATAATTTTAAATAACTCATCATAGACCTTACCATCTCCATAAAAGTCATATTCTTTCTTTTTGCTACACTATTTTGCTATGGAATACCAAGTGCAGTCAACTGAGATGTAATCTTCTCGGATGACAAGTAGTCCATAAACTCTCCAAAGAGGTACTATTCACCATGGTCGGATAGTAGTGATTTGATACTTTTACCCAGACGCTTCTCCGCTTCTATCTTCGCCTTGAATTTTTTGAATTTCTCAAAGTATTCAGACTTACGGTGTACCAAGTAAATGTATCCATACCTTGAGTAATCATCAATGAAACTGACAAAATACTCAAAGCCATCTCTAACTCAGATTGTCATAGGACTACATACATCAGAATGAACTAGTTCCAATGATTTTTTAGATCTATAGCCTTTGGCCAAAAATGCCATCTTGGTCATCTTACCCTCTAAGCAAGATTCACAGACTGAAAATATCTCCACTTCCAGTGAACTGAGAGGTCCATTTTCTACCAGTCTGTTTATCCTTTTTATAATAATATGACCTAAGCATAAGTGCCAAAGAAATATTTAGTTTATTCAAGAAGAAAATTTTCTCTTATATGGTAATTTAAATGTGTTATTCATTTCAGTTAGTTGCAGTGTGAGAGAGATAGAAGATACGACATACAGATCATTCACCAATGTACCAAAATAAATAAAATATTTTTTTTTTCACAACGACAGAGTCACCAAAATGAACAGAATATTTATCTTTTATTAAACTCAAGACATAAATTAAATTTTTTCTAATCGAAGGTACATAAAGATAATCTTTTAGAAGTAAATTCCCATCTCTACTAAAGCTGATATTGACATCTCCTACTGTAATTGTTGTCACCTTTGTATTATTGTCCATATATAGGTATATTTCTCCATCACTGAGCTGCCTGATTTTTTGGAACCCCTGCAAAGAATTGCAGACATGATTAGTAGCTTCCGTTTCTACACACCAAGTACCGGTAAATAACACCGCTAGACATGTTTCAACAACCAGTGAACAAAAATTATCTGCTTTGTTATGTTTACTGAGAAAAATTGAACACTTTTTTTTCCAATGCCCAAACTGGTTACAGTGATAACGCTTGTCTCTCGGCTTTTTCACACCTACTTTTGGTCCCGTAACTGCTTTTGGACCTGTGTTTCCTTGTGTCTAAATATTTTTCTTCTTCTTACCTTTCGGCTTATAGGAAGAACCTTTTGCAGCTACATTGTAACATCCCGACCCTTCACATGGCAACGATATTGTCCTCTTTAAGCAAAATCCCTCACAATTTTTTTCTTTCAAGGGGTCACACATCCATGCATTGCTCCCACCCAATCACGCTTAACTGCTAAGTTCTGCTAGGGTCTCTACCACTTAGAAAAAGGCCACGTTGAATGTAAGGGTCTAAAATTTTTCTTTTATAGCCTAGGAACTCCCTCTCCCTTTCTGATGCGGGATACCAGGATATCACAATCCATCCCGTAGGGCTGAACATCCCCGTGAAGTAGCCTACCAACTCCAGTAGCCTACCAGTTCTTATCAACTCACCCACTCAAAAGCCCGCCTACATGGCACGCAAGACGACAGGGGTCTACACTCGGAGGTGGGGAGAGTCGGCTCTGATACCATTTGTAATACCCCGACCCTTCACATGGTAATGATATTGTCTACTTTGGGCAAAAATCCTCACGATTTTGTTCTTTTTCGGGGGTCACCCATCCTTACATTGCTCCCGTCCAAACACTCTTAGCTACTGAGTTCTGCTAGGGTCTCTACCACCTGAAAAAAAAATCTCATTGCTATTAGGGTCAAAAAAATATTCTTTTGTAGCATAGGAACTCCCTTTCCATTTTCGATGTGGGATACTAGTCACATGATCATACACCCAGTTAAGATCCTATTCCCGTTGGGAACCAATTGTCCGGGTGCAATACCCAAGAATTGGAGCACCTCCCTACTAAACTGGGGGATTGAGATTCTCGAACCTCCTTGCAAATCGCCCCCAGAAAATCAAAATTCCCATGTGATAACAGATCTCGCGAACTCTCCAAGACTAGGAACCCTCAAGCAGACAAAACTGGGGAATTGGAACTGAGCCCTAATTAGACTGACATCTAATGCACTGATGGAGGAAGGGGTATTGTCGTCTAAAAAGATCAAACGGACGATTCGACCCACTATAGATTGGGACCGAACAGATGGGACCTCTTGGCGTGTTTTACCGGACACAGACGCCTTGTTTTGCAAGGGAAGAGGGGAAGGCTCACGGCGAGAACGACAGGTAATCAAACCTTCCTCAGTGTTCTCCATTGATGAATCTTCGTCTATTAAAGAGAAGAGAGGAAGAGAGGTCCTAGTAGTCACAGTTCTAAATGAACGTGGATTTGGAATTTCAGGAAGAGCGGGATGCTGAAATTGGAGGATGTAGTCAGCAATAGGGGTGGAAGTAGACAATGAAGATACAGGTTGAGTAGTGGACAACGTCCCAAGGTATTTCTCTTGGATTTCTAAATACGAAGACGTAACCTCCTCACTCGAGCCACTAGATACCATAATGTTCTCTCTATCGCCGGACATAGAAGTTTTACGACTACTATCCAAATGCCAGAGGAAGAAAGGGTTGAAGGCAGAGGGGGCCAAACAATCAACACCCTAGTTCGCTCAAAAACCAGTATTCGAAGAGACGGGATTTTCCCCAAACCTCCCTAAATTCGCTACTACAAAGAAAATCAGATCTCTAAAAGCAAACAAGAGGGAAAAAAGAGGTGTACCCAGAATTGAGAAGAAGAATACCCCTCCTACTGGTGCGAATACTCTGAAAATCGTTCTAGCTATCACGAGAATCCTTCGAATGCCAAAATGGTTGATGAAAAGATGTGAAACTAAGTTTAAAAATACATTTAACCGCCTTTTTAATTTTGAACAGTCGAGATTCAACGAGATTAGTAGGATCAACGGTTGGAAAAAAGCACGCGGGCTAAAAGGATGGGCCCAAGCGATGGTCGCCAGATGTAAGCGCACGCAGTTATGATGTCATCTCGTAAAGGATTATCACGTCGCTGTTTAATACAGGGAAAACCAAAAGGGGACTACGGCAGCTATCATACTTAAAGGTATTTCCCCTGCGACGGCTGGGTTACATCTTCTAGCCCAGTGAATATGGCTCGTTAACTCATCGAGGAAAATGACGCTTTATACATGGTCAAAAAATTGGTATTCTTTATCACCAGACATTCTACTAGCTGCTGATCAAGAATAGGGGGCTACTGATGAGTAGCGGGGACTTCCTAGTCATTTCGCCTAAGCCCATATGATCGAAACTGGGAAATTTTGCCCAGTTGGATAGCAGCCATGGGCAAGTCAATCTCGACAAAGCATGGTTAGGGCTGATCAACACAGAGAACGACCCCCCGCTCTATCGATGCCACCCAAGTCAGAGGTGAAACATCTGATCAGCTTAGCGCGTGTCTAGCACGCTATCACGTCCCAACCCTAGTAATGAACTGTGACCAGTCAGTGGGTCACTGCCCACATGAGGCTCTTTAAACAGAACAATTTAGGAATTCTCATTTTCTTTAAATAGCAACCATAAATCATTTTTATATGCGAAAGCGTCTCAATACAAAAATACAAACCATAGGTTATTAAGTGGAACCACTCAAAGAACATTTTATAAGCTCACAGCTCGAGCTATAAAAATAACTATTTAACAATCCAACTATACATAACAACACAAGTAGCAAATTTACAACTCAAAAACAAGGGTCACACCTAAAGCTATTCAAGAACAAAAGGTATCTCATTGGTACCTGCAAAAATAAATTTAAACCACATCATAAGCATAAAGCTCGTATGAGTATTCAGATATTAAATTATAGGTTTACTATGGATTCATGCATTTTATAAAATAATTTATTCAAATCTCATTTTTTAGTTTTCAGGCATCAGCTGTATTCATCAAAATGTCTATGTATCAACCACATAGAAACCACATTTGCATATGCATATAATATGATATTTTTCAACAGATCAAATGCCAGTACATAAGGAAGCGACTCTTAAAATAAAAAATGGGTATGATCATCCCGTGGTCATCTGGCCATGACCCTACCTTTATCACTACTCCATTACTATATCTGAAACCCACAATAACCAGGTACACCGTTCGAACTAACCATTATGCAGCAATATAAAAAAATATAATTTCTCTCAATGATATTCACGATGAAGCTAAAAATTATCAATTTCACAAATCATTTAAATTTTTAAGTAATAAATAAAAATTCTTCAAAACATATCAAGTAATTTAAGATTTGAGAATCACCATCAAAATGGTGCACTCATAGATTAATATGAAATTCAGCACTAAAAATCAATCTAGATCTATCACAACACAAAACAATCAAGCTACATATTACTTATCATGTACAAATAAAATAAAGAGTTGTATCTAACTATTATTTTTCCAATACTATTCTTATTTTTATTTTAATTCTTATTTTCTTATTATTTTATATTCTTATACATTTATTAATATTATTATTATTCATTGTACTTTATTATTATTATTAAAACTAATTATTAACTAATATTATTTATTATTATTTTTTTATTATTAACATGATGTGGTGTACTTATAAAAAGAACTTCAGTCCGAAAACAAAAACTATTTTCTTAATCAAGTTTAATAAATGATAATTCTCAGATTTGAATTTGCCGGAGTAATTTATCGGCGATCAAAACCGTTTACCAGCGACATAAAGTCATCGGAAGGATGGTGAAACCCTGGCGATATAAAAATAATGGCATGTACAGTGGTGTCTGTGTGCATACACTTTATGAAAATAAAGTTTATTTAAAGGTGGTGACAACCATGCTGTTCGTGGTGGTTAAACATATTCTGGGGTGATCAACGACGGGTCTGAAGGTGGTGGTGGTGATCTCCAGTGGTGGTTGGTGATGTTTGTGGTGTCAGAGTGTGGAGGAGAGGAGAGAAACGGGAGAGATATAAAATCGAGAGACAAAAAAAAAATGGTGAATGACGGCGACAACTCCGGTGATAACGATGTCGGCAGCGTCGGTGACAGCTGTGGTGGCTCCAGCGGCGCCGGCTGGTGGTGGTGAATGGTGGTGTCGTGCGGTGTGGCGTCGGGCTTGGCGGTGTTGCAGGTGTGGCGTCCGCGTGGTTGTGGTTTGCTGCGTGTAAATGATGTATATGGTTGGTAAATTGACTTATTTGTTTATTTAATTAATTTAATTTTTTATTTTTAGTAAATTTTTTTATTATTTAATTAAATTATTATATTTTTTAAATTCTTTTTATTGATATGAATCAAAAAAATAAAAAAATTTAATCAAAATATTAAAAAAATTTTAAAAAAACAAAAATAAACAAAGTAAACTAATAAGTCAAGGCCCGAGGTAATATATGACATTCTGTGTTTATAATATGGCCACATATATGCATACTCTATTGGCAGCAATTTAGAAAACGGTGAGGGCTGAGTCACTTTGCTACATTGACATGTGGTAACACGTGTCAGTCTTTGTAGGCTTTTTGTATCATTTAAAAATTTTGATGTAAAATTTATGTTCAGAAAAAATTGCAAAATTTAATATAAGTTTTTAATGTCAATTTGTGAATTTTTGCCTCGTCAGAATTTTAATAGCATACTTTTAGCTATAAATATTTTTATTTTTATATCTATCAAGTTTTAATGAATATTATTATAATTTTTCGATTAAATTTTTATTTACAGAATTTCGTCAGGAATTACCTTTTGAGTGTATCAACTAATTATTTTTATTTTTCTATCGTAATTTGGGCATCGAATTTTACACATGCACTATAACCGAAGATTGAGTATCCACTCGCATCATACCATTATAATCGTTTTAGTACGGGGACCACGCCACGTGTTCAAGGGGTGCTGCATAAAGGACTAACGGCATGTGATATCAAATCGGTACGTTTTGACTCTTTTTCTCTCAAACTTTAATTCCTATTTCTTTTACTCTCTACTCCACCAGATTACTGACTTGATCGGCAGTGAGGGTCTAGCCGAAAATATTTCAACCTCCTCTCTAATGTTACTTTGTCTTTTCAAGTAGAAGTTGGATCTCATAGAGTTGGACCAAGAAAGAACATCATCATATTTAAAGATATTTTTTAATATAATTAATTTAATCCATAACTAAGAGTATGAAAAATCAATTTAGTCACAACCTTCACTATCAAGTCAGAACAAAATAACATCATAGGCTTGGATTGCTGCAGGAGAGAAGGGGGAAATAGAGGAAAAGAACAAATTTTAAATTGGGAGAGAGAATATATTTTAAAAAATATGAGCATTTGATCATAGAAATTTAAGTTTAAATTAACTTCAATTACATTTTTCAAAACCGGTTAGTAAAAGGATAGCCCAGTGTACAAAATTCCTGTATATGTAGAGTTCAAAAAGAGAGACGAATCAAAATAGATCTATAGTATGTAATTTTAATTTGTATTTGTAAGAATTTGTTTTCGAATCTCAAATTCGTGACTTAGCGACAACTCTATCGCTGCGCCAAGGTTTTCCTTCTTTTAAAACCGATTAGCAGATAACATATAATTTCAAAAAATAAATTTTTAACAACAAAATCTAAATTCAAATTAATTTCATTTACTTTTTTTTAATGTGTGTGTATAAAACGTATATATAAAGCAGATAAGGAGAAAACGTGTTGGGTGGGGACAACTTTCGGCCATTAATGAACAGGCGCCAAGTGTCCTTTTCATGGTCGCACATGGCGCTTAACAAAGATGACAGATTTCTTTATAGAATTCAATAATGTCTATGTACCAATTTTCTATATTCATTTTGTTGTCAGGTTGCTAATGTACTTCATCCTCATCGGCCTCGCCGATAATAAATATTCATAAATTGGATGGTTATTTCTTTTGTTTTATCTCACCATTGCATGTTTCATTTTTGTTATGTACTGAGTTTTTTTTTTCTCTCAATACAAATAGGGCTTTCATAAGAGTATTTACTTTCTTAAATAAATGTATTTTAAGTATAAATACATACATAAAATATATAATAAGATTGTAAATAACAAATTTTGAACAAATTGAGCTTTATTGAATTTGTAAATGAATTACAATATATGGCTGAATTTTTAAATTAAATAAATAAAATATTTTGATTCTTCTTATCAAATGTTGATTCGAGAGTTTGACAACGTATTTTCAAATCAAACGATGAAATGTCCTTTGAATTCGGCAGAGTAGATGAGAAATCTTAGGTGAAAAAGATATTCAAGACTTTGAAGTTTTATCTACAGAGTTTTCTCGATTACTTAATATCTCCAATTGTTATATGTAAACTTATTATCCATTTGGTAGAGAGCACACCAATTCATATGAGTGTGATGTGAAGATTTCTTGATAATTATATTTATTTTATTTATCTTAAAATAAATAATTATTTAAACTTATAATTATCTTTTTTATTTATTTTTTAAAAAGATAATTACTTAGACATAATTATCTCTTATTCATTTATTTTTAAAGAGATAACTATTTAAAAAAATAATTACCTTTTATTTTAAAGAAATAATTATGTATTTTTAATTTTATTTAGAAAAAATATTTATTTTCTCTTGTGTAGTCCCATGTGCCAAGTAATATAATTTAATTAACCAAAAACTTATGATCATGTGGAGAATTAAATCATTCCACATGTGGCTATTTAATTATTTACCAATAATTATATTATATTGTAAATCGTGAAACACGTATTAATTTATGGTGGGCTAAAATTTGTGTGTAAACGTGGGTTTGATCAATGGACAGAACTACAGAAGTGATCAGATTAAAAATTTCCTTTTTGTGTGTTTGGGTAACAAGAGAAAGGCAGAATGCAATATATATACCCTATTTAATAATAAGTTGAGTTTCAGCCTTCAGGTTCATTTTTTTTTGTTTTCTAATTTTATCCTATATGTCAATTTTTATTTTTTTTGACTTTTATATATTTTTCTATTTTAATTTTAAAACTATAATATTTTAAAATTATAACCCATACCTTAATTGCTTTAGTTTACTTTTGTTTGTTTTTTACCATTAAATTAAGAATTGCACAATGGAGGATCCTCTCTCTCACAAAAGAGCCACTTGTTCAATAGCAATTAGGGAGAGCTTTCCCCACATAGATAAGCTTCTAGTATATGTTAGAAGTTGTAACCACGTAATGTGCACTCACTTATTTGGTTTGTCTTTAATTTTCTAATAAAATTCAAAGTCGGCACAAGCCGGCTCTAGCATGGCGTTTTAAGTGCTGGGACAACATAAACTAGTACTAGCAGAGTGCTGGCTAAGCGCTCGAGCACCGAAAAAACAAAATCCTATGCTAGCAGAGCACTTGAAGGCCACAATGTTGAGGGAGCAACAGTGTATAGTACTAATGCACGCTCGTTGAGCGTTGTGGAGAGGTATTTAAAGTATTTTTTAGAATCTTTTGGTGAAGTGGCAGATAAAAGAGCACAAAACAGGACAAAAAGAACAAGAAGGGGCAAAAGGGAAATTATAAGGAAAGAACCCTCCGGGTAGACCTAAGAGCATCTTGACGAAAATCAATAGAAAGAAATTTATCCGAACAGACCTAAGAAAGTCCGGACGAAAGCCAATAGAAAGAAAATCGTCCGAACGAACATATCCGCATTCAAACAAAACGAGACAGAAAGAATTTCGTCCAAACGAATTTATTTGCATCTAGATAGGTAGGGGCTATCACAGTTTGATTAAAACACCGCAACTAGGGGGCGTAGATCAACTCTTATATAAAGGAGGAGTGGGATAACTTTAAAAAAAATTATGATATTAATTTGAAAAGTTTTTGAAGGTAAATGTGGAGGCTCGAAAAGTGACAAAAAGTCAAAGACAAAGGCCCTAGGTTTCAATCTTCTTCAATTCTTCACGAATTCGAGCTGCAACATGAGCGACTGATCTTCTTCTTTCTAGAGGATGATGAACACCTAGTCAGTATTTTAGGAGTAGTTTAGATTGTTATTTCTTTTCAACTTGGATTCAAATCGTTGTAAAATTTCGAGACGTTAACGTTTGATCAATAAGTTATTAATTGAAGTATCTAGTTTACATTTTTATTTTCTATGATTATAACAACGAGATCATACAACTGTTATCTATTCTTGCTCCTGCCCAAACGTAAGATATTCTATACTTTGATAGGGCGAATCGTGTTTTAGACGATTCGTGCCATAATTTTAAATAGAATATGCCAGGTTTTGGTTCATATTTATCATTTTAATAATTCGTGTCAGTCTTATAGTTATGACCAAATTGAGTTGAATCAATTGAATTAAATAGAATCTAAATGAAACTAAAATATAAGTTATGGTAGATTCAAAATCTTAGAAATCTTTTATCATCTCAATCTAATTTTTTATTTTGATTTATTTAATTTCAGTTATTTTTAGAATAATAGAATCAAAACAAGATATTTTTGAAAAGAAAAAGCACATTAACTTTTTAATTATAATTATTTGATTTCATTTTTTTAATTCTTGAAGAATGATACTCAAAATTAACTGCTATCTAACTAACAATTGTTAATTTGAGTCTTTACATATTAAATTTGGTACGATATAATAACGAATCACCCCCTCTCATCTTTCTCTCCCTATATCTCCTTTCCCTCACCTCTTTTCTCTTTCCTTATGGGTTTTTCATCTACTCTACTGTCATTTTCTATTTTACTATGGTTTGTTTTATTTTTAGTGTATATTTTCTCTTTTTATCATCCATTCTTCAGTACCATTCCATTCTCTCATTGTAATATTTTCAGATTTAAATATTTATTAAATCAATAAAAGTAAATTGACGTCATTAATTCAAAAGTTGAGACTAAACAACCACTCATAGCATTAGTAAATTTTTTTTGCGAGAGTTGAGTAGATGCTATTTTGCTTACTACAAAAAAAGGATGGCATTGTGTTGGCGGTTAATCTTTTAGTATATTTTAATAATTACTCACCACGTAAAGGTTTATAATCCTCCTTATATATGGTAGTTTGGTTTTTTTATTTTTCTCATTTATGACTTTTTTCTCTTCTTTTGAATAATTATCTTGCATTCAATATACCTTATTATTTAATTTTATATCAATTTACAATGCAATTAGATCTTCTAACCTTTTTTGATAAAAAAAAAAGTACCATAGTTTATGATTTCGATAAATGAGAAAATTCAATGCGTAATAAATGTGCTATTTTTGTCTTCTATCTAACTAATAAAATATCAAATTAATTTAATATTATCTCACTCCAATTATTTTTATTATATAATTAAGTGAGGATATTAGGTAAATAATATATCACGTTACTATAGCTAGTTTCAATGGAGGCCAATCACCAGGTCTAGATTCAACATAGGCCGTCCGAAATAATTTAGCATTATTTTATCTTTAATTAATTGGAAAAGTATATTTTGTGATGATCCTTATCTCTTAGCTAGCACCCAAGTGCATGAATTCGAAGAAACTTTCTCATTCAAATTAATTGTCAACTTCTAGCAATAATCTCATTAAAAAGATTTACATGCATAAATTTAAATCAGAACAAATTACAAATTTATTGAGATTATATTTATAAGAAATTGCGTTATTGTTATTTTTATTTTTTTTGTACAAAACATTTTTTCACGTTAAGAAACTGGTGCTAGCATACTGCTACCTAAGCTAAGTGCCGAGAGGACATAATTATGTACTAACAAGACGCTTGAGGGCCACGATATTCATGGAGCAGCAGTGTATAGCACTAGTACACACTCGTTTAGCGCTGTCGCGACGTACTTAAAGTGTTTTATAGGATTTTTTTTAATAAAGTGGAGAAGTGACGGAGAAATGAACACAGAACAAGAAAAAAAAACAGAGAAGAAGGGACAAGAAGGAAATTATAAGGAAAGAACCCTCGGGACGAACTTAAGAGCGACCGGACAAAAATCAATAGAAAGAAATTCGTCTAAACGAACCTAAGAGTGTCAGAACAGAACTCAATAGAAAGAAAATTGTCTGGACAGACATATCCGCATCTTGACAAAACGAGACAGAAAGAATTTCATCCGAATGAACTTATTTGCATCCGGATGAATAGGGGCACTCACAATTTAATTAAAAAACTGCAACTAGGGAGCGTAGATCATCTCCTATATATAGGAGGTGTAGGATAACTTTAAAAATATTCTGATATTAATTTGAAAAGCTTTTGAAGGTAAGTATGGAGGCTCGAAAAGTGACGAAAAGTCAAAAATAAGGCCCGAGATTTCAATCTTTTTCAATTCTTCTTGAATTCGAACCGCAACCTGAGCGACCGATCTTCTTATTCATAGAAGATGATGAATAACTAGTTAGTATTTTAGAAATTGTTTAGATTATTATTTCTTTTCAACTCGGATTCAATTCGATATATCATTTTGTGATATTCACATTTTATCAATAAACTTTTAATTTAAGTATCTAATTTACGTTTTTATTTTCTGTGATTATAATAATAAAATTATGAAACTCTTACCTATTCTTGCTCTTATCAAAACGTAAGATATTCTATACTTTGATAAGATGAATCGTGTTTCAGACGATCCATGCAATAATCTTAGATATATAAGATATGCCATATTTGGGTTCGAATTTATCCTCTTGGTAATCCGTGTCAGTCTTATAGTCGTGACCGAATTGAGTTGAATCAATTGAATTAAATAGAATCTAAATGAAACTAAAATATAGGCTATGATGAATTCAAAATCTTAGAAAATTCTTTATCATCTCAATCTAATCTTTTATTCGGATTTATTTAATTTCAATTATTTTTAAAATAATAGATTCAAAACAAGATATTTTTGAAAAGAAAAATCAAATCAATTTTTAATTATAAAATTGTGATTTCATCTTTTTAATCCTTGAAGAAGGATGCTCGAACTTAACTGCTATCTACCTAATTAGTGTTAATTTGAGTCTTTACATATTAAATTTGGTACGATACAACAACGAACCACCATTTATCTTTCTCCCCCTATATCTCATTTCCCTCACCTCTTCTCCCTTTCCTTTTGGTTTTTTTCATCTACTTTCTTTTCTTTCTCTATTTTACTATGTTTTGTGAATGATTTGTGTTTTGTTTTATTTTCTTAGTATATTTGTTCTCTTTTCATCGTTCGTTCTTCAGTATGACTCCATTCTTTTATAATAACACTTTTAAATCTAAATATCTATTAAATCGACATAAGTAAATTGACATTGTTAATCCCAAAATTGAGATTAGACAACCACTCATGACATTCAGTAAGTTTTTTTACAAGAGTTGAGTAGATGCTATTTTGCTTATTATAGAACAAGGATGGCATTGTGCTAACTAATTAATTTTTTAGCATGTTTTAAGACTCACCATGTAAAAATTTATAATAATTCTCCTTGTGTATAGTGATTTGATTTTTGTTCTTTATGACTTTTTTCTCTTCTTTTAAAGAATTGTCTTGCATTTGATATACCTTTTTATTTAATTTTATATTGAATTTATAATGCATTTAGGCTCTTTTATCCTTTTTTGATTAAAAAAAAAAGTACCATAGTTTATGATTTCAATAAATGAGAAAGTTCAGTGCCTAATAAGTGCGTTATTTTTGTCTTTTATTTAATTAATAAAATATCAAATTAATTTAATATTATCTCGCTCAAATTATTTGTATTATATAATTAAGTGAGAATATTAGGTAAATAATATATCACGTTACTATAGCTAGTTTCAATGGAGGCCAATCACCAGGTATAGATTCAACATAGGCCGTCCGAAATAATTTAGCATTATTTTGTCTTTAATTAATGGGAAAAGTATATATTGTGATGATCCTTATCTCTTAGCACCCAAGTGTTTGAATTCTAAGCCTACGTTTGGCTAAGGTTTTTAATGAGATTTTTTGTTTAAAATTTTTTAAATTTTTTTATTTATTTGGCTTCTGTTAATTTTTTTCATATATCTTTATATCTACTTTTTTTTAAAAAAATTCAAAAAATCAAAAAGTCTAAAAAAAAAACCTAGTTGAAACACAAGTTAAGAAACTTTCTCATTCAAATTAATATTCAACATCTAGCAATAACTCATTAAAAAAATTTAAATGAATAAATTTAAATCAGAACAAATTTAAGATTTATTGAAATTTTATTTATAAGAAATAGCGTTATTTTTATTTTTCTTGAACAAAACATTTTTTTCACGTTACTAAACTGTGATTGATTTTCTGTTTTAAAACTGTCGTATTATATTTTTTAAAAAAATTAGCTAAAGATGCAAACAAGCAAAAGAATTTACTAAAATTTTTAAAAAAAAATAAAGTTGTTATTTAAAAAATAATAAAAAAATTATTTCAAAAGATGCCTAAATTTTGTCATGATCTCAGCTGATGGGCCCACCTGAGATCAAGTTGATAATTTTATATGAGACTAGGAAGGATTTACACCTTCACCTCAGCCTATAAATACCTTCTCTACTTCCTGCATTTCCTTCACACCAAAAACCCCTTCCCTGCAAATATTCATTACCCATAATCTTTCTTCCTCTTCCTCCTCCTCCTCCTCCTCCTCTTTCAATCTCAAACCCACCAAGCCACCATGGGCGTCGTCACTTACGAAACCGAGATCTCTTCCCCAATCCCTCCAGCCAAGTTGTTCAAGGCTTTCGTCCTTGACGGCGACAACCTCATCCCCAAGATCATGCCACAAGCTATTAAGTGCATCGAAGTTCTCGAAGGAAACGGAGGGCCTGGAACCATCAAGCTCGTCACTTTTGGCGAAGGTTAGTTTTCGACATGCCTCAGTCAAGTGCCTGACTCGAACCGAACCCGCTCTGAAAGCAGCCGAACAGCTCTTGCACGAAAATTCTCTAAGACTACTAAATACGAAAATGATTATGAATATTAGAACAAGGTCTCAAATTAAAAGCAACTATGCAAAGCATCAGAAGTAATAAAAATATGGAAAACAAATGAAAATAAAATTAGAGGATGAGTGACCACACAAAATTTTGTAGGATCTTTTCTCTTCTCTTTTTTTTTTTTTTTTCATTATCTCATCTGAAAAATTGCATTTGAACTAAAACGTTTTCATATTTAAAACCAATTTAATAGATTTTGTAATAATATTTGATACGAGAGAAACTAAGAAAGTTTTCTAATTTCTTTTCTTTTTTTTTTAAATCTCTTTGGTTGATATGCAGCCAGCCAGTATAAATCAGTAAAACACAAAGTTGATGCACTTGACAAAGAGAACTTCACCTACAGCTATGGCATAATCGAAGGCGATGCTTTGTCGGGCACAGTTGAATCCATTCATAACGAGATCAAGATTTGCGCTACCCCTGACGGCGGCTCCATCTGCAAGAGCATCAGCAATTACCACCTCAAAGAAGGTGCCCATATCACAGAAGAGCAGATCAAGGCTGGCAAAGAGAAGGCTTCTGCCATGTTCAAGGCAGTTGAGGCCTACCTCGTCGCAAATCCCGGTGCCTACTAGTGGGTTTCTTCTCAGCGTCCACTCTAAAACAAATAAATAAAATCACACTGAATGTGATTTTGTGCCTTTACTTAAGAGGGGTTTTATTTGTTTTACTTTTTTGTTTTGCGTTTTTTACCTAGGGCTAGTACTGCCTTCGGCTACATATTCTGTTTATTGCAGTTTGTATTGAGTGTTTGATATATGGGTCAATGTTGTGCTATATATGTACTCATGAGTTTATGTCAAATATCTTTTGGTAAACAATGCAATTGCCTAGTTTGTGATAAAATAAGAGTATTTGGTTTATTTTTATCTTTTTTTTAAAAAATTTATTTTTTGGATTCAATTGGAAGAAGAAAAAAAATGACCAAAAGCTATAAAAAAAAAATCATAATAGAAAAAATAAGCCAATAAAATTTTTTTTTTTGCTTGTATTAATTTATCTTTCATAATATTTTTAAAAAATCTAGTAAAGAAATTTTATTGTTTTGGTATGTCTTGAGGAGAGGATCTCAAAAAATTAAAGTAATTTTTTTGATTAAATAAAAAGAAAGCACTAAAAATAAAAATAAACAAAATAAAATAAGTTAATAATTGAGTTATTGTCCCAAATCATACCTAATGTCAATGGTGTAGTCATTAATATTTGGATTTGCAAGTTTCTTGCTTAGTCTGATAATAATGTTATATTTATATGGTGCTGTTAAAGAGAATTTAATAGATTTTGAATAATAATTTAATAGAAATAAAAAAAATTTAATATTAATATATTTTTTTTGGTGTGAAATTTAATATTTTTAT
>JAOTRH010403316.1:0-34945 GCA_034768845.1 Heliamphora exappendiculata
ATTTTGGGGGTTTGGGGGTGGTTTTGGGGTGAAAATGGTGATTTTCGTTAAATATTTTAACGGTTGTGCTCAATTGATGTTAAAATTAAAACCTCAGGGGAGGTTAGTGATATTTTTAAAACCACAAGGGAGGTGGTTGATGTTTTGGTAAGCCTCATGGGAGGTTAGTGTAATTTACCCTTTAAACTAACATGACGTGGAAATGAAATAGAAAAGGTAATCAAAATTCTAGTCAAAATTGCGTATAATGCTATCAACTAATCAAACATCCAAAATTAGCATAATCGTGATTTTCAACAAAAATAATTAAAGCATATTTCACAATTATCATATCTACGATGCATATTATTGAATGACCTAAAATTATACTAAATATGATTTTAAACAAAGTAATCAAAACATACTTTAAACAAAAACATTATACTCTAACTAAATGGTAACTATTAAGTTAGTTATTAACAAAATAAGAGAAAAATAAAAGAGATACAATTGAAAGGAAATTAAACTAAGATTAAAGAATTTTGTGAATTTTAATGTTAATCCATTTAAAAGGAAAATAAAAAGAATTCTATTAAAAAAAAGATGGAACTAAGCTAATGAAACATAACGACTGAAAATAATGACTATTATATAGTGACATAACAGTCATTTAACTAAGCAGTATAAGATACGGGTGTAATATCAATAATTACAAATATGTGAATATAAGTGCATTGATTATGATAATAACAACACCATAAGTTGTAATTGCCAAATATGTTGGCTCCATTTTAACAAATTAACGTGTTAGGTGCAAATATGGAATGTGGATAAAGTAAACAAACTAAGATTTGATTTATAACATGAATTTAACTAGTTTAGTCTAATCTAAACATGTTTAGCATAAACAAATCAAAATTTAAAATCCAATTAAATAAAGCAGGATAATTGAATCAACTATGCAAGTGGTATTTGTCACGCCCCATACTCCAGGGTCACGTGAAAGCCCACCAAAACACCATTTATGAAAATAAGAATTTCAGTTAGAAAACCATCAACCTAAAAACACAGCATTTAGATAAAAGAGTACCCAAGGTTCATCTCTCATAAATAGTAAGCGTATTGTTCCATACATTCATAAAGTATATCGCCACATAGCGTACAAGCTTGCCTTCAGAAACAAGCATCGAATGTCATAATATATGTCTCAAAACAAACAAGAAAACTAATACAAGTCTTCCACCACCTCGGGTATCTCTAGGTAAACTCCTCATGTTCACCTATAACTGAAAAAGATTTTACAACAAAATCCCACACTGTGAGCCGAAGCCCAATAGAAACAGACTATATAGCTGTAAAGCTGGATATGCAATCATATAGTATGGACTAACTCAATCACAGGAGTCTAAAAAGGGTGTTCCATCCTTAAAATCATGTGTCGCAAATCGTGCAAATAACCTACCACAATTAAGGGAAAACAGTTACAAAACAGTATTCTCCATTGAAGTCACATAGCCGAGGAAAATAAGATAAAATGAATCCTATGTACCGACTTTGTCACACATAGGGACAAAGGAAACAACTATAGACTCATGTCCCTCACTTTAATCCAAGCCTGAGGCCACGTGGTAATGACAAGTTCTATACAGAGTCATAATAACGCAGTCGCACACGGGGGCAGTCGTCTTTTTACGGGCTTAAACTAAAGGAAGAAGCACCCAACTGCTCTTTACAGGCTAAAAACCAAGGAAAGAAGCATCCAAACCAAACACTGCCACGGTATGTCTACGAATCATTTAAAAACCAGTACGTAGCTCAACTACGAAAAACTCGCAAAACAGTTATACAGTTATACATAAACATATATAAAAGATCCAAAATCCATCACCCATGGAGATCAAACAACATTTAAAACAATTTCCATTAAAAAGCTTTCATAGTCGAGACTCAACCCCGAGGGTTAGCTCTAAACCTCAAAAAACACATTTTTTAAGGGTTTCACTAAACCTCCATTTTCAAAACCACCTTTAAGAAAACCACAGATATCCACACATTCGAATCAAGTTATAAGCTCTAACCACTCTGTCGCTACTGTAGGATCAGGATCCCCAACAAAGGTAGGAGGATCCAAATGTCTAAACTCTCACATCGCCACTGTTGCCCATGGCTCAGGTTCTCTCTCTCTCCCCCTAGCAGTCTCAACCAGCTACTGGATGGAGCCTACCCTCACATGCAACAACTGAGTCGCGTTAATTGGTCCTTGGGGAGCATTTACATCCCCAGCATCAGGGATGGGCACATCCCCTTGGACTAAACCACAAATACGACCTTGACCACAGTCTCATCCTCTCTGTGAAGAAATCGCATCTATATGAAAGGAAAGATAGAACATAGGATGCAGCACATCGTATGAACACAAACACTAACCATATAAGCATGCTAACATGTAGCCACATAGGTTCATGCTAAACAAACCCCACATACCGACGAGAACTTACGAGAGAGTCGCGACAATTTAGATAATCTACTTAGATTACTTTCCTAGAAAATACGTCGGCCAAATACATTTCTAACTTGGCTTCCAAGTTTGTTAATCTAAATACCCGAAGGTAAGACTAATCAATCCCAAGGTTCAACTCCCATGCACGCATATACATAACATTCACATATTTAACACGATATCATGCTAATAAATCCTAACATTCAACCCCCATGCTCAGATATACATAACATTCACATATTCAACATGCTATCATGCTCATTCCATCAAAACATCAAAACACATGCAGTCAAGCACACGTAATCGGCCTCATAATGTAACGACCCAATACAGACCCTAGTTGTGATAACCCGATTAATAATGGCCCGTGTAAAGACCCTACTCGGACCCTAGTGTTAGTGACGGATAGTCCACGAGACCATAGAATAGAGAAGAAGTTCATAACCCTAACTCGAATTAAAAACCCTATGTCAGGCCCAAAAATTATAAAAAGTTCCAAAACTCAGGCAACAAAACCTTAACACCCGAAGAGTCTCCCAACATTCTAAATGAAGTAAATACCATGAAATAATGAATTAAAAATAAAAAAATTCTCATAAATAGGGTAAAATGACCATTTTGCCCCTAATACAGCAAACAGTCTTAAAAATTAAAATTTTGACACATGGATACCCTAAATCAAACGTTTAAGTACAATTAAGTTGTAAAGGACAAAATAATATCAAAAATAACAAAAATATCCATTAGTGTCCAACTACCTTGGGAAGTGTGCCACAAAGTGACTTTTTACTTTCTTTTTAGCATAAAATAATGAGAAAGATAATAAATTAAGTTTTATGATGACCCAATACTTGTTGAACAAGTAATATACATAATAATATAGTGTTATAGATTAACAAGAGCAAGAAAATTATTATTAAAGTTCATACACAACAAAATAAGATAAAAAGTTACATATTGCCAAAATTGCTTAATTTGACTTAAAAGACTATATTTATTTAATAAATAACTATAGAAACTATGATAACACATGGGAATACTATATTTCTCATAAACATACTAAAATAATAGGTCTTCGTAGGAAAAAACACCAAAAAATTTATCAAAATAATTTTTTATGCATTTTCTTGCACAAAAGGGCACGCAAACCAATGCAAACCCCCTTGATTGATGTGGGGTCCGGTTTTTGACCCCCAAACAGCCCCTAGATGTATTTATGTTCCCCATATCTGATTTATAGGCCTCAAACATTGCACCAAGTCAAATCTTCTCAAATCACATTAATTAAAAAGAAGAAAAAAGAAGCCTTTAAAAGTACTTTTTGTCTCCCCTTTGTCCCCTAGCCTTTACCTATATAAACTGAACCCAAACACCTTCTTCGCACTTGATATTTTCGTGCAAGAGAGGTGAGGGACCAGACCTTCATAGTTCTTGAAGTGTTTTATAAGTTTGAGGGAGAAAAAGAAGGAGAAAGGAGGAGAAGAAAAAGGAACCAAGGAGAGGTGTTGTGTTTTAAAGCTAAGTCCTTCAATGCCACAATCCCTTGAGCCCTCAAACAGGTAAGTAAAACCTCTAAACCTTGTGTCTAAGATCCCTCAAAATATCTCGCAACACATTCCTTTAAACACTCCAAGAACTAAGGACCGAAATCAAACTGAAAAGGCGTCGTAGTTGGAAATTAGGGGCTGTTATGTTTATGAATGATATGAGATGTTGTTGTGTATTGTTATCTTTGAGTTTGATGACCTCTAAGTGTGGTGGAGCCTTGATATTAAAGTCTAAAATATAAGCATGCAAAGAAATAGAACAAAAACTTGACATGACATAAGTAGAAGACTTGAATCCTAAGTGGCTTAATTTTTGAGAACTTAGATGTTTCTGTCCTAAATTTTGAAATGCCTAATCTATATGTAAAAAATTGATGTAAGCATCTTATTTATGTCCATATTTGTTGTTTTGTGTTATCTGTCATCCAAAATTGGTTTCAACTCATTTTCATAGGTAGAACTCCAGATATTGCAATTTTACCAAAGTGTGTCATTTTCCAACTAGTCAACACAACTGTCTTGGAAACCCTAGTTTAAAATGAGATCCAAACTTTGGTCAAAATAGGAACATTGTAGATAATTTGTATATCTATCTTTCCACCAAAAATGAGAACAAAATATTGAGTTTTGATAAGTTAAAACCCCTTTGAAAGTCCCTGTTAAGTTTCAACCCCCAAGGAACATTCTGTTACATATTTTTATGTAGCTCTAAACCCCTATATTTAGTGAACTATTCCAAACGTGGTCTACATGAACATTATATATAACATAGTGAAGTGCTTTTTTCCCAAAAATCAGACCTTAAAGCCTTGGGATGATACCCCAAAATCGTTTCATACCCTATGTCCAAAACTGGCTCCGCTGACTTTTGGTAGCTTACAGAACCTATTTTTTAAAATGGCCAAAACGTCTAATTTGTTTCAAACAGCTACCCTTAGCTCTAAACATGAAATTTGTAGGGAACTTGTTGAACTAGAACATACTAAAAAATAGGCTCATTTAGACTTGATATGATACCCCAATACCGGGACCAACTGAAGCATGTTTTTAGTAAAATCTTGAGAAAAGTGCTGAACCGTTTTTGCTTAAGATAAATTGTTCACCCATTTGTCTTAGGATTTGGCCTTGGTGTTAAACATGAGAGTTGTTGGAAATATTTTATCTAAATGGTGTATAAAAATCATAACTTGATTCCAAGTCTAGATACCCCAAAACATTGTTGGCCCTTTTAATGTAATACTTGATTTTTGGCCTTAAAAGTTGCTAAGTGTGAAATTGAGTACCCTTGCTATGAGACCTGAGTTTTTATATGATTTTTGATTTGAAATAGTTGATTAATATTTCCAAGTGAATGTATGATAATTTAGAACCCATGCGATCATGTTGAATCATATCTTGAAAATTGTAGCCTGTGTTTCACATACTTGTACCTTATGCTTGCGTGTTGTATTATGAAACTTGCCATGCTAGTTGAGGCCATACTTTAGATAGTTGTAATTGAGATCCATAACACACATCATTAACATTGTCACTTGCATCCTGGAATATTGGAGTCCATCTGTGCAAACCGTTGTGGGGATGGGCTGTATTGAGATTGTTGTTCTTGATTCTTTGTTTAGGGCGTCCCTGGTTGCCATTTTCAAAAATGTTTTAGCTTATACATCCTGGGTGCATCCCCAGTGTTTGAAATGATTTTGGTTTACACACCCTGGGTGCATCCCCGGTGTTTGAAATGTTCTACCAAGCGAGCATCCTAGTCTTGAAATGAAAGGCAACGATAATAAGTCCCTTCACAGAAATGACAATAGGTCCTTAAAGTAATGAAATGCAGCGACAATAAGTCTCATCACCAACATGATAATAAGTTCCTGAAGCAATATATGGGAATGACAATAAATCCCATCACGGCACTGACAATAAGTCCCTGGTGCAATGAAAGGCAATGGTAAAAAGTCCCATCACGGTAATGACAATAAGTCCATGAGGCGACAATGGTAATAAGTCCCATCACGGTAATGACAATAAGTCCTTGAGGCGGCAATGGTAATAAGTCCCATCACAGAAATGATAATAAGTCTCTGAGGCGGCAATGATGATTAGTCCCTACAAGCAATACCAATAAGTCCCAAAGTGGAACTCCTTTTTTTTGATGAATATTGGGTTGAACATCTACATTTCATCCACGGCATCTCATATGCACATGTTTATTGACTTATCTGCCATCCTATCATAAATTTGTCTATCTCCTTGACTATAAACTATACTGGGTGTTATCTCGTATGTTTTGTGGTGAATTTTGTGTTGTGAGATTAGTTAGAAGGTTAGAGTGTTTTTCTTCTGGGCCTTAGCTCATGGCATTCGTGCCACAGATGTGGAGGAGTTCTTGGAGGAAGTCGTTACAGAGGAAGAAGAAGAGTTTGAAGAATAAGGTGAGTTCCAAGAGCACGTAGATTTTGCTGTTGCATTCTAAGGGGTCAATACCTCTTCTTTTGTGCTTATATTCTGTTCTCTCGCGTTTAGTGTAATTTTTGAAATTTCTTGGAGAAACTGTAATAGTTAAGTACTTTGAATGGTTCAGAACTTGTTTATAATGTAATAACTAACGTATATAAATATAAATGAATTGTTAGAATATCCATTTATTTATATTTATGTATGTCCCGACCTGTCCGGAGGACGGGACATCACAGTTGGTATCAGAGCTTAAGTTTAGTGAACCTTCAGGCCTTGGGTTATGGGAATCTATGCATTCTGTCACATTGGAGCTCTATAGGATGCGTTGTATTAATAATAATTACCATCTATACATTATACAAACTAAAATCTTCTACGCCTGAGTCTTATAGCGAGTCGTGTTAGTACAATATTGACTTCGAGAACAGCAAGGAATCTACATGCAAAAGATGAGTAAGTGCATCGAGATCGAAGATTGGAGATTCGTGCAACAAGTTACCTTATTTTAAGGGGGGTAAACGAGCGTACACACCAGGAGAAGTTTTAGATATCACATCAAGAGACACTGTTAGAACCCCGCGACTTCGTCCTTATAAGTCCTTTTCTCATTTACCCCAAGCCTTAGTGTCAACTTTATGAAGTTCTTTTGTGTGTCCTTCCTTCTTATATTGTTGGTCTCCAACGGTACTATCAAGTGTCATTCGTCGGTAACTCTTATGCACCCAAGTCTTGTTGATAACCCTATTAGAAATTCAATCCTAGAAAGTACCATTGTCCTCAAGTTTTCATGCCTTGATAATAATCGATATTCGCATTTGATTCTCCTCCCATTCAATTATCATCCTTGACCATTCAATTCATCATCCTTGAACTAACTCTTCTCTTGTAGAACTCGATATCAATTCTTTGTCAAGTACCCGTTCCAAACATTCGACATTGATAAAATTTTCTGCCATCGCTCATTTCTTTCGATCCTGAAACCATAATCTGTTGCAGTGGTTTTGTGAATTCTTTGTACACTCTTGAAATCTTTACTAGGGAAGTCGACTTTGGTGCTTGAATTGAAGTACATTAGGCCGACGTAACTTCAGGACAAATATCTAGTTTGGCTGCCCCTTTTGCTCAAACATCTCTTTTATCTTAATCTAATTGTACTGGACTAGTTCCGAGGAAACTTGTTTAAAGTACTGCTCACTATCTTCTTCTTGTTTCTCCTACATTTGAAACCTAAATGACCACTCAATTTGTGCCAATGGCAATTGCCTTAGCCTTGACCCCTTGCCCTAATCTAACCTATCTTTGAACCACCTGGGTTCCACCCTAAGACGTTCTAACCCCGCGCATGTTTTTGACTATCGACCTTCAAAAGCTTACCCCACAGATCTATGAGTAACAACGATCGTCAGAATATTACGTCATTAGGCCTTAGCGCTTTCACGGGAAACTAAGACGATGCATGAAAACATCTTAACACCTCTTCAAGTGTGAAGCAGATTTCTTCTTGAGGTCACGGCTTAGAATATCTGTTAACGTCCGTATTTAACAAAGTTTTGAAGATCAAGACTCCCGTTTTCAAGAATGGTTAAGTAAGAGCTCATTCAAGTAACTATATCTTTTCAAAGGTCCCGACAAATAGAGCTATGCCATCAGCAATCTAAAGTTAGAAACGACAGCTTCACATTAATTATTTTGCGACACCACCATATGGCACAAATCAAACTTTTCTAGACTAGTTCAAAGTTGACCCACCTATTTCGATAAATAAGGAAGCACAAGATTCATCCCGATAGTAAAGAAGTAAAAAAGGAGAAATAACCTTGAACTCATAATAACCTTAGTACGCTAACAAAGGAGATACGTCTATATACAATGATATTCACTCCGGCCTTCCCACCAAAGTGTTAGAGTTTGGATTCTTGCCATCACTAACAAAGAATGAAGAATCTTGATCACAACAATAAACGTTTAGAACCTGATGAAGAATTAACCACTAAGTCATAATGGATCACATAACTAGATATTTACCACAACCATATCTTTTATCATGTTCATTTTATCCTAGAATGACCAACCACCTGAGAAAACGATCCAGTTATTGGAAGAGACATTCAAGCCCGATGTTCTAAGTGCATCAAGAATAAACGGTAGAAGCCAAGAGGAACGGAGCAACCTTTGGAAAGACTAGAGAGAAAATTAGAAGCATATGATTATAGACTTCGTCATCAGAATTATCAAGATCACCTCAAAGACCAGTAACTCTTTAGTTAAACATTTCAAGGAATTGGGTGCCTAGGAGTTTGTGGAAATAGTGAGTCCCATTGACACTAAAAAAAATTTGAGTGGTGAAGTGCGCATTTTAGACAGATCGAGCTGTTCACATGGTAGGTTCTTAAGTATCGGTTTGTATTCATTTGGCGTCTAGATTGTGTAACTCTTATGCAGTGGTATTCGGTTTCCGTTATGGTATCGATATGAGTATCTAGGAAGTTACTTTTGAAAACCTTTTGTGATGTGACCAATTAGAGCAAGTTTGTTTAGATTGGTGAATAGATGTTGCTGGTATAGAGAAGGAATTTTCTTGTGGGAGCGCGCATGAACTCTATGTATGAGAAGTTGAAGGGTGATATAATTTTTTTATTTTTGGTGGAGTTGTGTAGCAGCTTAGTGTGAGTATGTGGGAGGAAAAAGTGTTTGGATAAGAAGAGTGGAAGCGTAAGTAAGACTATACGAATTCATGGGTATGGTTTTCGCAATTGGCCTTGAGTGAATCGAGTGTCTTGGTAGAATGTGGGTAAGATGAAATAATTAATGTGCGAAAATGGTTCTTGGTTCGATTGTGTGGCAAAAAATGTGTAAATGGATTGAATGATAATCAAGAGTTAATACTATTCAGTTAAAGGATTGGAGGATGGATGGTAAGTACATGAAGAAAATATGTGATGAGGTTATGATTGGATTCATATGGGTAAGCATATACCTAGGAAGCGTTTAGTCTGTGCGGTATGTTTAGCCCTAGTGACTCATTAGGTTTAAGTGGCGGTATTATTCTTGATGGTCATAAGGCTAGAGTAGTCTAACACAAAGTGGTGATATGATTTCGAGTTAATAGTCATTAGTCGATTGGGAAGTAGTCTTCAATGTACATTTGAATATGGTAATGAGCTAGTTTTTGGTGGAGTGGCAGTCTTTCCAGACAGAAGTGGAGAATGTTTGAAATCAGTTTCAATGGTGGGCTAGTTTAAAGGCATATGATCACTTGTGGAAGTCATACTCGATGTAAATTGTGTTTTGGATCCAACGTGTTCTCAATGATAGACACCATAAATTGAAAGTGCGGAAATTAGATATACCCAAGACTGCCTTTAGGAGTCGTTAGGAGCATTATGAATTTGTGGTGATGCCTTACGGGTTAACAAATGTACCTGCTGTGTTTATGGACCTGATGAATCGGGTGTTCAGAAGCTCTCTAGACTTATTTGTAATTTTGTTGATCAACGATATTCAGTTACGTTCTCAGAGTGAAGAGAAACATAGAGAACATTTGAAGATTCTTTATAGATCCTAAGAAAGCACAAGTTGTATGTAAAACTTGGTAAGTGTGTGTTTTAGTTAGACGGGTGATGTTTTTAGGACATGTTATATCTAGAGAAGAAATTCAAGTGGACCCAACAGAAGTAGAAGTAATAGTTATTGGGAAGAGGCTAACTAACGTGATAGATATATGAACATTTTGGGGCTAGCTGGTTATCTGATATGATCCTTGAAGATTCGGTAGTAATTAGTTTGAGATGTTAGTACGACAAGACAACCATTACTCTAAGTGCTGAACATATGGGCTCAACCTTATCCACACCCGCAATAAAGAATGATTTAAGTAAACAAGGACATAATTTTGGAGAACGAGAAGGTACAATGATAGAAATTTATCCTTAACCTTCCATACGATGAAGTACGAGGTGAAATTTCGGGAACGAAATTTGTTTAAGAGGGATAGTTTCCAACAACCCGGTACAGACCCTAGTTGTGATAACCTGATTAATAACAACCCGTGTAAAGACCCTGCTTAGACCCTAATGTTAGTGAGGAATAGCCCAGGAGACCATAAACAGAGAAGAAGTTCAGAACCCTAACTCGAATAAAACCCTAAGTTCGGCTCGAAAACCCTAAAAAGGTCCAAAACACAGGCAACAAAATCTTAACACCCAAAGAGTCTCCCAGCATTCTAAATGAAGTAAATATCATGAAATAATGAATTAAAAAAATTCTCATAAATAGGGTAAAATAACTATTTTGCCCCTAGTACAGCAAAAAGTATTAAAAATCAAAATTTTGACACATGGATACCCTAAATCAAATGTTTAAGTACAATTAAGTAGAAAATGACAAAATAACATCAAAAATGACAAAAGGCCCCTTAGTGGCCAACCACCTTGGGAAGTGTGCCAAAAAGTAACTTTTTCTTTCTTTTTAGCTAAAAATGATGAGAAAGGTACTAAATTAAGTTTTATGATGACCCAACACTTGTTGAACAAGTAATATACATAATAATATAGTGTTATAGATCAAAAAAAGCAAACAAATCATTATTGAAGTTCATACACAACAAAATAAGTCAAAAACTTATATATTGCAAAAATTACTTAATTTGACTTAAAAAACTACAACTATTTAATAAATTTCTATGCAAACTATGATAACACATGGGAATTAGTTGATTAATGTTTCTAAGTAAATGTATGATAATTTAGAACTCAAGCAATCATGTTGAATCATATCTTGAAAATTGTAGCTTGTGCTTCACATACTTGTACCTTATGCTTGTGCGATGTACTATGAATCTTGCCATGCTAGTTGATGCCATGCTTTAGATAGTTGTAATTGAGATCCGTACCATACATCATTGACATTGTCACTTGCATCTTGGCATATTGGGGTCCATCTGTGCAAATTGTTGTGGGGATGGGCTGTATTGAGATTGTTGTACTTGATTCTAAGTTTAGGGCGTCCCTGGGTGTGTCCCTGGGATTTGAAATGATTTTGGTTTACACACCCTGGGTGCGTCCCCGGTGTTTGAAATGGTTTACGAATATTATTAGGCACCATAGGTTCGTCGCTAGCACCTAGTTTTGGTAACTTAGATTTTAGGTTGATACCAAGCGAGCATCCTGGTGTTAAAATGAAAGGCAACGACAATAAGTCCCTTCACGCCAATGACAATAATTCCCTGAAGTAATGAAAGGCAACGACAATAAGTCCTTTCACGGCAACGACAATAAGTCCTTTCACGGCAACGACAATAAGTCCTTTCACGGCAACGACAATAAGTCCCTGAAGCAACATGTGGCAATGACAATAAGTCCCTGGTGCAATGACAGGCAATGATAATAAGTCCCATCACGGCAATGACAATAAGTCCTTGAGGCAAAAATAGTAATAAGTCCCATCACGGCAATGACAATAAGTTCCTGAGGCGGCAATGATGATTAGTCCCTGCAGGCAATACCAATAAGTCCCAAAGTGGAACTCCTGTTTTTATTTCTAGTGAATGTTGGGTTGGGCATCTTCATTTCATACACGTCATCTCATATGCTCGTGTTTATTGACTTATCTGCTATCCTAACATAAATTTGTCTATCTCCTTGACTATAAAATGTACTGGGTGTTATCTGATATGTGTTATGGAGAATTTTGCGTCGTGAGATTAGTTAGAAGATTAGAGTGTTTTGCTTCTGGGTCTTGGCTCATGGCATTCGTGCCACAGGTGTGGAGGAGTTCTTAGAGGAAGTCATCCTAGAGGGAGAAGAAGAGTTTGAAGAATAGGGTGAGTTTCAAAAGCAAGTGAATTTCGCTGATGCATTGTGAGACCCTGACCCGTTTTCTTTTTTTGGCATTTTTGGACGCGCGTTATGTGTTTTCGTTTGAGCATGTTTTTATTTCTTTTGATGCATGATCGAGCTTAGATATGCCGAGTAGGTTTTCGGAGCCATGGGTCGTTGTGGCACGATTCTTGAAAATGTTTCAAAAAAAAGATATTTTGGAGACTTATAAATATCTGGAGTTAGATATTTTCAAATGATATTTTTCAAAACTTAACTCCTAAGTTTCTCGTTTTCTCTCTGCCTTCTCTCTAAGATCTTGGGGGCCTGGGGCTCGATTTTCAACGATCCAACAGTAGATCCTTGCTTTTGGCGTCGTGGGCTATGCAACCATCCGGTCAGATTTTAATTCTGGCAAAGCTCGATTTTGTACGTGGTTCGAGGCATTGAGTTTTGAACACACCGAGGTAGGATTCAAGACCTATATATTTTATAAAGGTGATATGGGTAATCGGGTGTCTTTTTACCGGTCGAATTGTTGTAGATATGATTTTCTGTAAAGTTGGGTTTTTGTGTTAAAATTTGGGGTTATGTCAATTTCAGTAGATGGAATCGGGTGTCGGCAGTTTCTTTTGAGGTCTTGGTCTTAGGCTTAGGCGTGTGGATGTTCGCGGGTGTTGATTTGGAGTTTGGAGGCTTCGATTTGAGGTTTAGAGGGCTGAACTCGTAGCTTAAAAATGGTTTCTGGGTGAGTTCAGTCGACCGAACCTATGGGTTCAGTCGACTGGATCATCATTTTGGCGTTCGGTCAACCGAACCTATGGGTTCGGTCGACTGAACCGTGCATTGTGGCGTTTCTCATTTTTTAGTGTCGTCTTCGGTCGACTGAAGTGCTGGGGTGTGTTTTGGTGGTTCTGTGGTTAGGTTTTGGTTTTCGATTAGTGTCCTGTGGTATTTAATTGATTGATTTATGGGAATTAATCGATTCAAATACCTGTGGATTCCTTTTGGGGTTTGGTTGATGGCGTCGTGGTTTCTGGGGTAGTGTGGTGGCCCGGGTGTTTATCAGATGTCGTCCTTGGGTGTGATGTGCATGGTTGGTTTAGGGTCTGCAGCACGGTTGTGTGAGTGCTGGTTATGTGTGCGACGTGTGGGTTCGTGATTTTGTTTATGGTGGGGTTCTGGTGAGAATCGTTATGTGGGAGGTTCAGGTGGTGATCTCCGGATTAGGTGTTGGCTATTCCTGTGTGTGGATGGGTCCGATTTGTGGATGGGCCGTTCAGTTACCGAATGACGGGTGTGTGGCATGTGATGTCTTGTCGGGTTATATGGTTATGTGCATTTATAACTATTTCTTTGTGTAAGTGGATTACATGGCATGATATCTTATGTGTATCGTGGTTGCATGCTGTAGAACTCAGAGTTTTATTAGGCATGGATGTGATGGATTTGTGAGGCACATGCATGTGGTATATGTGGTATGTTATATGCATTTAAATCCTGATTAGGTTATGCATAGGAATGCTCGTGTTATCCCATAGTGTCAGTATTATCCTGTTGTATGTATTCGGTGTTACCCCATTAATTTTAGTTTTATCCTGTAATATGCGGTGTTATCCCGTGGTATGCGGTCTTTTCCAGTGGCATGCGATTTTATCCTGTAGTATAATCCATAGTCGACGGTTCCATCTGGTGGCATATGGTATAGTATGCGGTTTTATCCTGTGGTCTGGTTTACAGTTTTATCCCGTGGTGTGCGGTTTTATCTCGCGGTGTACGATTTTTCCCCGTGGTTTGGTCTATGGTTTTACCCCATAGTATATGGTTTTATCCCAGGAATGTATGTTTATGTACGGGTCTTTATCTTAGCGTTAGGGCTGTGGCTGTGGCGTGTGAGGGCTGGTTGTTAGATTTGTGGTTGCGACGTATGAGAGCCAGTTGCATGTATCATGGATTACATGTATCGCATTATGGGACGGATAGACCAGCTTTCAAATTGTTTTTAAGAGTCGTGTGAATCAAGATCTAAAAACCCTTTTTAATTGTTTTCAGGCTCTTGTGAGTGAGTCAAAAACATGGTTGTATCCTCGCTTTCCCGTTTGCATGTGAAAACTATTTTCAAGGCTTGAAAGAGAGTCTAAACCTGCAGTTTGGTTTCCTAGCATGTTTTGTTTATACTGCATGCTTATCTAGTTTCTACTAAGCCTTGGCTCACAGTGTGGGATTTGCTTTTCTTCAGATACCGGTCATGCTGGTTGATCTGGAGGTGCCGAAGAAGATGGAAGAGTCTAGTCTTCCTTTTTGTTTGTTTTGTTACATATATGTTGTAACATGTTTCTCGGCGTTGGAGCCTTGTAATATTGTCGTTTGGAGCTTATATACAATGCATGTATGGTTTATTTTGAGAGTGTATTCTCGGTTGGGTATCTATCATGTTTGGTTGTTTATGGGTGTTTCACGTGGTCCAGAGTTTGGGGCGTGACAACTTGGTATCAGAGCTCTGGGTTTGAATACCTATGAGCCATGGGAGGAGGTTGCATCACCGTGTGAGGTTGATTGTGTGTGCTTGATTGCATGTGTTTAGATGTTTTGATAACATGAACGTGACAGCATGCGGGTCATATGTGAATAACGTGTATATGTGAGTACGGGGGTTCAATCTTCGGAGTGATAGTCCTGCCTTTGGGTGTTTGGATTAACAAACTTGGGAGCCCAGTTAGACACGCGTTTAGCTGACGTGATTTCTAGCAGGGAGTCTGAGTAGGTTATCCAAATTGACGGGTCATTTTTGTTGGTTCTCCTCGGTATGTGTAGTTGTCTAGCATGAACCTATGTGACTATGTGTTAGCATGCTTATGTGATTAAGCGTTTATGTTCATGCTTTGTGTTGCATCTTATATGTTGTTTTCTTTCATATAGACGCGATGTCGGCGAGACGAGGGCAAGGCCGTGATTGAGGTCATGGCCGTGCTGTTGGCCAAGGGGATGTTCCTATCCCTGATGCTGGGTATGCTAATGCTGCCCAAGGACCTGTGGACATGGTAGAGTTGTTGCGTGCGCTGGTGGGTTCCATCGGCCAGTTGGTTGAGACCTCTAGAGGTGAGGCGGTTAGGGAGAGAGTGCTTGAGGCGAGGGCTACTGTGGCGATGCGAGAGTTTAGACGCATGGATCCGCCTAGCTTTACCGGAGACCCTGATCCTATTGTGGCGACAGAGTGGCTGGAGTTGGTGACGCAGATCCTCGACACACTGCAGGTTGTGGAGGATGAGTTGCGGGTTTCTTTTAGCACCTTTCAGCTGAGGGTTACTGCTCACGCTTGGTGAAAATATGCCTGGACTATTGCAAGAGTTACTTGGGCAGCTTTTACGGGAGTGTTTCTGGAGAAATACTTACCAGCTTTGAGGAGAGATTTGTACAAGGAGGAGTTCTACACTCTTACCCAGGGGGCGATGGACGTCATGCACTATGAGTCCAGGTTCACATGCTTGTCCCAGTTTGCACCTATGTTGGTGACCACAGACGAGCTGCGTTCTATGAGGTTTGAGTGGGGCTTAAGACCGGCGATCAGAGAGCATGTGGCAGCGATGGGGATTCGTGTGTTCACGGAGCTGGTAGAGGCAGCAACGAGGGTGGAGAACACCATGATTGAGATCCGAGCTTTTAGGGAGGCCAAGATACCGTAGGGTGGAGTAGAGGCGCAGACAACTGGGCATTCCAACAAGAGGCAAAGGTCCTCTGGTCCTAGTTTTCATCCATTTGGATCACAGCAGTTCTCTGCATCATCACCATCAGTGGCTTCGTCAGGGAGGCCAGAGTAGAGGGAGGTCAGATGTTTCTAATGTGGAAAGCCAGGGCATTGTGTACCATATTACCTGCAGCCGAGGCAGTCTCGAGACCCACAGTTGAGGCAGGCTCAGAGTTCCATACAGGATCAGTCGCAGGGGACGGAGTTTCCCATTTATTACAGATGTGGTCAGCCTTGACACATCCATAGGACTTGTCCTCAGAGGGAGGATGCGCCGAGCAGGGAGGACACACCAATGGGTTCGTATGCGTAGGGTCGACAGCATCCTTCAGCAGTATAGACTTCCCGGATGGAAGGCGGGAGTACATCAGTTTAGTCGGTGCGGCAACCGACAACACTGAGTTATGGCAGACAGGACAGAGTGGGGTTGCCCCGAGTGTATTCTCTTGTAGCTCACGGTTCATCGAGGGCACCGGTCGTGCCGGAGGATGCTGATATACCTTTAGCGAGGAGAGGTACTTTCTGAGTAGGCAGGCTTTGGACTAGTTTCCTTGTTGCATCTGTTTGGGGTTGGTTATGGATTCCATGGATGGTGTGCTGTGTTGAGGCAGTGGTTGGTGAGGTTGTGAGGTTGGGAATGTTGTAGATCCCATGTCTGTGAGATAGTTGGCCATTGTTTAGGATGCCTGACCTTGTTTGACTATATCCTATGAATGGTTTGGCTGACCATCTCGTATGTCATTTCAATGTGATTGACGGTTTATTCTTTGACCTTATGTTGAATTTCGAGGACAAAATTCCTTTAAGGGGGGTAAGTTATGAGACTCTGACCCGTTTTCTTTTTTTGGGCGTTTTTGGACGCGCGTTACGTGTTTTTGTTTGAGCATGTTTTTATTACTTTTCATGCATGATCGGGCATAGATATGCATGCAGGGTAGGTTCCCGGGGCCGTGGACCGTTGTGGCACGATTCTCTAAAAAGATTCAAAAAAAAGATATTTTGGAGACGTATAAATATTTGAAGTTAGATATTTTCAAACGATATTTTTCAAAACTTAACTCATAAGTTTCCTATTTTCTCTATGCTTTCTCTCTAAGTTCTCGGGGGCCTGGGGTTTGGTTTTCAATGATCCAACAGCAGATCCTTGCTTTTGGCGTCGTGGGCTACGCAACCATCCTGTCAGATTTTGATTCCGATGAAGCTCAATTTTGCACGTGGTTCGAGGCATCGAGTTTTGAACTCACCGAGGTAGGATTCTAGACTTGTATGTTTTATAAGGGCGCTATGGATAATCGGGTGTCTTTTTACTGGTCGGATTGTTGTAGATCTGATTTTCTATAAAGTTAGGTTTTTGGGTTAAAAACTGGGATGGAATCGGGTGTCGGGAGTTTCTTTTGAGGTCTTGGTGTTAGGCCTAAGCATGTGGATGTCCGCGGGTGTTGATTTGGAGTTTGAAGGCTTTGATTTGAGGTTTGGAGAGCTAAACTCGTAGTTTAAAAATGGTTTCTAGGTGAGTTCAGTCGATCGAACCTATGGGTTCAGTCGATCGAACCTATGGGTTCAGTCTACTCGATCATCATTTTGGGGTTCGATCGACCGAACCTTTGGGTTCAGTCGATCAAACCATGCATTGTGGCGTTTCTGGTTTTCTAGTGTGTTCTTCGGTCGACTAGGGGCTTGGTTCAGTCGACTGAAGTGCTGAGGTGTGTTTTGGTTGTTCTGTGGTTGGGTTTTGGTTTTTGATTGGTATCCTATGGTATTCAATTGATTGATTTATGGGAATTAATCTATTCAAATTCCTGTGGATTCCTTTTGGGGTCTGGTTGATGGCGTTGTGGTTTTGGGGGTCGTGTAGTGGCCTGGGTGTTTATCTGATGCCGTCCTCGGGTGTGGTGTGCATAGTTGGTTTAGGGTCTGCGGCACGGTTGTGCGAGTGCTTGTTATGTGCACGACGTGTGGATTCGTGGTTTGGTTTATGGTGGGGTTCTGGTGAGAATCGTTATGTGGGAGGTTCAGGTGGTGATCTCCGAATTAGGTGTTGGTTGACCCTGTGTGTGGACGGGTCCGATTTGTGGATGGGCCGTTCGGTTATCGAATGACAGGTGTGTGGCATGTCATGTCTTGTCGGGTTATATGGTTATAGGCATTTATAACTGTTTCTTTATGTAAGTGGATTACATGGCATGATATCATATGTGTATCGTTGTTACATGTTGTAGAACTCAGAGTTTTATTAGGCATGGATGTGATGGATCTGTGGGGCACATGCATGTGGTATATGTGGTATATTATATGCATTTAAATCTTGATTAGGTTATGCATAGGAATGCTTGGTATTATCTTGTAGTTTTAGTATTAACCGGTTGTATGTATTCGGTGTTACCCTGTTAAGTTTTGTTTTATCCTGTAATATGCGGTGTTATCCCATGGTATGCGGTCTTATCCCGTGGTATAATCCGTAGTCGACGGTTCCATCCCGTGGCTTATGGTATAGTATGCGGTTTTATCCCGTGGTCTGGTTTACGATTTTATCCCATGGTGTGCGGTCTTATCCCGCGGTGTACGGTTTTACCCCGTGGTTTGGTCTATGAGTTTACCCCATAGAATACGATTTTATCCCGAGAATGTATGTTTATGTACGGTCTTTATCTCAGTGTTAGGGCTGTGGTAGCGGCGTGTGAGGGCCAGTTGTTAAATTTGTGGTTGCGACGTATGAGAGCCGGTTGCATGTATCATGGATTGCATATATCGCATTATGGGACGGATAGACCAGTTTTCAAATTATTTTTAAGAGTCGTGTGAATCACGATCTAAAAACCCTTTTTAATTGTTTTCAGGCTCTTGTGAGTGAGTCAAAAACATGGTTGTATCCTCGCTTTCCCGTTTTCATGTGAAAACTGTTTTCAAGGCTTGAAAGAGAGTCTAAACTCGCACTTTAGTTTCTTAGAATGTTTTGTTTATACTGCATGCTTGTCTAGTTTCTGCTGAGCCTTGGCTCACGGTGTGGGATTTTCTTTTCTTTCGGTACCGGTCACGCTAGTTGATCTGGAGGTGCCGAAGGAGGTGGAAGAGTGTAGTGTTCCTTTTTGTTCGTTTTGTTACATATATGTTGTAACATGTTTCTCGGTGTTGGGGCCTTGTAATATTGACGTTTGGCGCTTATATACAATGCATGTATGGTTTACTTTGAGAGTGTATTGCCGGTTGGGTATCATGTTTGGTTGATTATGGGTGTTTCACGTGGCCTGGAGTTTAGGGCGTGGCATGCATTTTGAGGAGTCGAGACCTCTGATTTTGTGCTTATATTCAGTTCTTTCATTCTTAGTGTAATTTTTGAAATTTCTTGGGAAAACAGTAATAGTTACGTACTTTGAATGGTTCAGAACTCGTTTATGATAAAATAACTAACGTATGTAAATATAAATAAATGGTTAGAATATTCTTTTATTTATATTTATGTATGTCCTGACGTGCCCGAAGGACGGGATGTCACAACAAGGTGATGCACCCTCCTCTTACGGCTCTTAGGTATTCGAACCCAGAGCTCTGATACCATGTTGTTATGCCCCAAACTCCAGAGATAAAGAACAAACATGCATTTAATATAATCACCAATAGGCATTAAATACGTAAGGTTCCAAAACTCAATCATGTAATAATAATACATGCTCCAAAAAGAAACAAAAAGGAAGATTACAGATCTTTCCCCCTCCGGCTCGTCCCGATCAACTTGCGTGACCGAACATACCTGAGCATGTATTACAGATATATAATGCTTCACACACAACAAACGACTTTCACAAGCCCCACATGTAGTACAGATATATCGACTCTCACGAGCTCTAAGAACAGTTCTATAATGTCAACGATGATTCACACCCAACACATGAATCTTCTCGGGCTTTCTCCGTAGCCCCATCTACTGCATCGTCGACCAGAGCCAACGTTCGTCGAACCATGAACAACCATCTTCTCGGGCTTTCACCGAAAGACCGCAGCCCCATCTAATACATTGTTAACCAGAGTTAACATGATCAACACAAGCAACCTACACAACTCACTCAACGCATGCATAAACAGAACCATAGTTAATATGCATAAAATCACGTATAACAATACGTCTCACAAATTGACATCTCAAGCCACACAACTCATCACATAACTCGTCATCCACTAACCCAAATGACCAACAACCCACAAAACGTAACTCAACCCCGAAGGCTATCCTCAAACCTCCAAAACCTCAGTTTTCACAAACGTTTATCTTTTCTCAAAATCGACCTTTTAGAAAAAGAATCAAAACCCAAACATGTCACACACCCAACAATGTATAGACACCACATTTAACTAACCCACGTCAACCCTGAGGACTACAACTAAACACAAATAAACCACCAAGGCCACAATATGACCACCCAAAGCAACAAGACAGTCCCAACAGCACTTCAGTCGATAGAACTCCCTAACTCAGTCAATTGAAAAGCTACTGGAAAAGAAATAAAAAGGCCAAACCCAGGTTAGTCAATTGAACACCTCATTCCAGTAGACTAAACCACCCCGTTCAGTTGACTGGACCACGGCAAAAATTGACTCTCGTTACTGGAATAGCCCTCTCAACCCCAGAATCAAAGCAACTAAACTCCTTTTTGATACCCTTGGACATACTCAAGCCCGAAACTACTAAGAAACACCGAAAAAAGACCTCGAAAAGCCATTTCATCCAACCGAAAACAATTAAAAATGATTTTGAACCAAAACTCAACTTTTCGGAACATAAATCGATTTTTTATGCATTTTTAAACGGTAAAAACACATAAGATTTCACGAACACACATTTAAGACATGAGAGTCTAGGATCCTACCTCGTTGAGTCAATAACTCGACACCTCAAACCATGTGAAAAAATGAACTTCGTCAGAACAAAATTTTGTTCGGATGAACGCCTAGCCCCTAGTGCCAATAGCAAGGATCAGCTATCAGATCATCAAAAACCAAGCCCTAGGCCCCCAAGAAATTATAAAAAAGGCAGAGGTTCCAGGGATTTTCAAAAGCTAGAGAGATGAAAAATATCTTTTAAACATATCTAAAGCTAGATATTTATAGGTCACGAAAATATCTTTTTTTTTTTTTAAATTCACACCACAATGCCCAACGACCCTGGTATCCAACCCGACATACATGTCTAAACCCAAACATTCATTAAAATGCATACAAACATGCTATCATGAAAATGAATGACAACGCATCAAAACATCGCAAAAATTAAAACGGGTTAGGATCTCACAAAGACTGCCAAAATCTTTATTTTTCTAAATGATTAATTGAAAAAATTAACTAGACAGGTAAAAGCCGAAATGTGCTCCAGCTAAAACTTCTAATGACGAACGATCAAAATAAAACTCGTGCATCCAAAGTTAATTTAGAGGAATACCTTTTTACCAATCGAATCATCAACTATGATTTGAATCTAAGTTGAAGTTCCTGTCAGATTTTCAACTGCATTTCCTTATGTGATTCTTGAATGTAGGGTGGGCTATAAAGAATGTGTACCAGAAGAATCTGGACAGTTTTAGTCTTGGAAGACAAGTTATGAAACTGGTTCAGCCTACCTGCATATTTAAATAGTTACAACAGGTACCTAGAGAATAATTATGAGTAAGACTTCTAGTAGAACACAGACACATATTAGCAGTTTTCGAAATTAAGCAGACCACATAGCGGTATCGGCAATTATGGAAAACTAGTAGCGATTTCTACAATTTTCATAAAATACTAAATTATAGTTTACACCACTAAAGAACTATAATTGCACTCTGACCCATAATCATAAGACCTTATTGCATTGAGCTCCTGTTATTAAGTGCTTACCATTTTTCCCCATGTTAAGATTCCCGATACCCACCAATTAAATTTAACTACTTACAATTTAATTTAATCAGCATCTTGATATTCTTTAAGCTATTCCGCTTAAATTATTTGATCGCTAGATAATAAAATCCACCTATAGGGTTTGGTCCAGTCAAAACTTATAATCTTCCTTAAGTGAGTATCGTCAATCTCGATCTTTCGGGATATCGATTTCGTCAATAATTAATATTCACCATATAAATAATATCGCTATCCAACTCATCAGAAATATAAATCCATATAAGATTGCACTGTCTAATGAATTAAAATAACGAATATTAAATATACTCAAATCAATAATTATTTCAAGATTAAGAGCATAAGCACTATTCATAATAACCTTGGAGTGTGAATTAATTTATATAGTTAGTATAAAATTAATTTTCCTAATGTGTCCCGTTCAATACACACAAAGTGTACTAACACAGAGAGTCAGAATAATAGACGACGCTATTATCTGTTTCCTATAACCCTGACAGGCCTACTAAAACTCTGTGCTACAGTCGTATCGATTGCATGTCCATTTTCATCTAAACTGTGAATATAAAACTTATATTCTACAAAAACTTAAAATTTGATCTTCTATGTGTAAGTCGTATTCTACACACCAGATTAAATATTATACAGAATATCGGTCATCCATGCATAACATTAAAGAAATGATACACATATATTACTCATAAAGATTCTCATAAAACAGAAAATTAAATTTATTAAAATAAAATTAAGTACTAAAAACATGATTTTCAATATACCAACCCTAACAATTTCTCACTTATACTCAAAATTATGCTGCCATACATCTGACTCCCATGCCCTCTACAAGATTATCAAAAGTCTTAATAGGTAAGTTATTTGTAAAAGGATCTGCAAGGTAGTCTCCTAATGCAATCTTGATCACAGCAACATCACATTTCTGTATAATTTCTCGTATCATGTGATACTTACGCTCAATGTGGTTGCCTTTCTTATGGACCCTTGGCTCCTTCAAGTTTGCAATCGCTCCGCTATTGTCACAATAAAATGTAATAGATGACTAAATTGAAGGTACTACCTCTAGATCCAATAGGAAGTTTCTGAGTCAAACGGTCTCTTTGGCTGCTTCAGAAGCTGCATATACTCGACCTCCATGGTGTAATTAGAAATGTAGGACTGCTTGATACTCGTCTAACTTATAGCTCCGCCTCCTAAGGTAAACACATATCCCGAGGTAGACTTATAGAAATCCATGCCAGACTGAAAATCTGAGTATGTGTACCGCAAAGGTACTAGACTGTCTGTCTAGTAAACCAACATATAATCCTTAATCCTTTTCAGGTACTTGATTATTTTCTTTACCGTAGTCCATTCCTCTTTCCCTGGGTTAAACTGATATCTGCTAACCATGCCAACAACAAAGTTGATGTTGGATCTAATGCAAAGTATAGCATACATGAGGCTTCCTACTACCGAAGCATAAGGAACTGCATTCATCTTCTCTATCTCATCAAGTGTCTTAAACCATTGATTCTTAGATCGAGTGATTCCATGCCTGAAAGGGATAAACCCTTTCTTGGAATCCTACATGCTAAAACAAGTAAGAATATCATCGATATACTTTGCTTGTGATAAGCCCAACATTCTTTGTTTTCGATCTCACATAAGCCTAATCCCAAGGATATGACTGGCTTCTCTCAAGTCCTTCACATTGAACTGCCTAGATAACCATACTTTAACCGTAGATAATACCACTACATCGTTTTCGATGAGCAAGATATCATCTACATAAAGTACCAGGAAGATCACTATGCTTTCATCATGCTTCTTGTACACACAGGACTTATTTAGAGTCTAATCAAAACCATTAGACTTAATGGCATGATCAAATCGAGTGTTCTAAGACCTCGATGCCTGTGTAAGTCCATAAATGGACCTCTTAAGCTTGCCCAACATGTCCTCCTAGCCCTTTGCAATGAATCCGTCTTGTTGTATCATATAGATACACTCATCAAGACTATAGTTAAAGAAATATGTCTTGACATCCATTTGCCAGATTTAGTAATCAAAATGTGCAGCAATGTATAAGAGAATTCGGATAAACTTAAGCATGGCTACCGAAAAAAAAGTTTCCTCATAATCGATCTCTTCTTTATGAGTGAACCATTTAGTAACAAGTCTAGTTTTAAAGGTTTCAACCTTTCCGTCTACTCTTCTCTTCCTCTTGTAGATCTGTAACAACCCGATCCGGACCCTAGTTGTAACAACCCAGTTTGTAACGACCCGTGTAGCGATCCAATCCAAACCTTAGAATTAGCAATAGTTAGTTGATAACACCTTAGGTCGGTAGAAAGATGGAAACCCAAACTCAATTCGAAACCCTAATTCGGCCAGGAAACCCTAAAAAGATCAAATACTCAGAGGCTTTTTGCTGTTCTCAAAGAAGCCGCATCCCATACATCCGATAGAAATTATGAAAATTTAAAATAAAGCTTACATATAATAATTACTTCCATTACACTTTTTGGTATAAAAATACACCAAGACCACCTTATTCTCCTCTATATTTCGTGCACTATAGAGTGAGGGAGAGCAACCAAAAAATATCCAAAGTCTTCTAAGAGAGAAAAGGAGACAAAGAAGGAGGAAGAAAGAAGAAGCTTGGTGGGAGCAAGGAAGGTGCATAGAAGCTAAGTTCTAGCCATTATCCATCTTTAGATCTTCAACACAAATAAGTAAATCGCTCAAACCTTCTGTCATTCTCTCCTAAAATAACCTTCAATCCATCTCTATAAACAACCCTGTAGTGCCCCGATTCTGATAGGGTATAATCCAAATACTTTTTTGAAACCAACCCGATGTGAAAACCTTTTCTTTGAAAGCTAAACCTTTAAACAACCCATTTATGCCCCAAAATCCATTTATGTGGAACTTGGTTAAAAAAATAATTTTCAACGTCAAAGCCCAGCGGAGACCACTCGAGAGGACACCTCACTGCTCGAGCGGTGACACACCCGAGAGTAATTGCCCAAAAATTATGAAAAACATCTATATTTTGAAAACAAGGTTCACGTAACTATTCTCACCAAACTTGATTTGAGTAAATAAAATCAAGGAACGAAAATACACATATTAGAATAAAATAATCATTCATCATAAGGTAACCATCGTTGTCAAAAATCATGTTTTGAGAGATCAAACGCCCAACTTAACCAAAACAAGAGCGTCCTCACATGCATGCATCACAAGAGCATATGACCCTAAGGTCTTACAACGACAATATTCCAAATGTTCAAAGGAAGGAATTACATCTTTTCACTTTCATTTCTCAAAAATCGACTATCCAAAAGAATTGTAATTCAATCAATTTTCCAAAAAAGCCATCGACCACTGGTTTTACTCCAAGGTCTTCTTTCTAGTATCACCTGAAATGTTGTTAAACAACATGAGCCAAAGCTCGTAGGAACAAGACTAACATTGAATACATGCATGACATGTGAAGGTGGTTATGCAAGATGCACACACAAGTTTGACCACTTGATATTGTTTGTTTTGAGATAAAATTTCCACGCATTACCAAGTTCTTATGCGAAAGAATAGTTATTCTATATCCCCCTTTTATACCCATAAAATTACCCATCTTAGTAGACTCAAAGAACCCAACTCATTTATCATTTTCAATTAACCCAACATCTTTCACCGTTTTATCATGTTTATAATTTGAGGTTTCACCAACCCAATTAATTACCACTCACACACACATACACACGCTTTGCTAACTCAATTATCAAATTTCACCAATTCATGGTTCAAAGTCATAGGTACTGGCATCAGACGAGTATATAGACCCACGTAGCGTTACACTTAACCTGGCCACACAGGCCCCATGAAGTAACGGAACGTTCTATACCCCGACATGACTAACGTCCTTTCCCAGTTGCTAGCCAACAGGCAGAGAACCTAATCTCTGTAGTTTTTTGGACTTTTACCGAGGAGCAACTCATACCTAGCCTTAAACGGTCCATAGATCCGGAAACTGGTCCTACTCAACATATCACAACACAACACACACACGTGAGTCCAACCCAAGTGGTTCCTGTCACCGAACCCATTTCATTACATGATTTCATTATTCACATTTTCATTATCTTTGGGCTCAAAATCGAATTAATCATCACGTGGCTTCAATTTCACAAATTCATTGGTTTTATTCAAGAAAACCCACACTTTTGGCTTGACATCAACATGTGTCACATAAATCTATAGGATTAAGTTCACAATAGGTTATGAAAATTCCCAATTTAACCATTGTTCATGTCAATTTCATCATACCAAGTCTCTAAGCCCCAAAACCCCAATTTTTATGGTTTTAACCCAAAACCCAAACCCTAAAGTCTCATTCCTTACACCAATCACAAGAAAGAATCACGTCAAGCTAGGAATATGTTAAATCCCTCATAAATGTAAGATCTAACCTTCATTATCACCAAATCCAATCTTAGGGTTTCGAAAATGCCAATTTCTTGCTTTTATGTTCATAAATTAGAAAATACAACACATCTCACATAAATATTCAAAAAGAGTCTTAGATCCTACCTTAGGGATGCTAAATCCACAAGAAAAAGCATCACACGAGCTCCAACAATGAAAATCTTCAGCCGCACTATAAGAAGACGTCCCCAAAGCCAAGATTGGACATCTAACAATTGAATCACCGAGAGGAAAGCAAGAAATCACCTTAAGGGGGGCCAAGAGAGCTCCCACACTCTCTAAACATAAACCCTAGTCCTCACCTTTACTCTAGAGAGAGAGAGAGAGGAATGAAAAGAATAAAAGAAAAAGGCTCCACGCGACTTATTTAGAACACCTTATCTGCGACAGTCCGCTCGAGCAGACCCCCACCGCTCAAACGGTCCCATCCCTCAAAAACTCTCTGCCACTTGTCTGCTCGAGTGGTCAGTCCTCGCCTCAAGTGGTCAGCTTGGGCTGGGATCTCGAATCACTGAAGCTACAACTGAACCATATACATACAAAACATCTCTCAACAATGTTCTCTTACATAATGCCACCCTTAACCATCATTAACGAACACATACACGCTCAAGAAATAATTCTCACGTATAATTTACACTCCAAAATATCTCCACTTGACATAACATAAATGTTTTCATTAAAATTTTGAAAATAACAAGGGTCTAGGTCACTACACCCTCCACCACTTAGGAGATTTCGTCCTCAAAATCACACACATATCAAGGACTAAACAGCTCAGGGTAATTTCTATGGACTTCTGATTCTCGTTCCCACGTAGCTTCCTCAATGCCATGATGAAGCTATAACACCTTTACGTACTGAATAGTTCTCCCCTGCAAGACTTGCTCTTTGGTGTCAAGGATTTTCACTTGTCTCTCCTCGTAGGTATCATCATCGTCAACCCTCAACTCCGTCCAATCTAAGACATGAGACAGATCCGGCTCATACTTACGCAACATAGACATGTGGAAAATGTTGTGCACGGTGGCCAATTATGGTGCCAAGGCTACGCAGTAGGCCACCTCTCCAATTATATCAAGAATTTTAAACGGGCCAATAAAATGCGGCGATAACTTTCCACTCTTACCAAACCTCATTAAACCTTTTTATGGCGAAACCTCCAAAAATACATGATCTCCCACCTTAAACACTAACAACTCCTTCTCTTATCTACATAGCTCTTCTGACATTATTGGGCGATCATTAAACGCTTATGGATCGCGATGATCATTTTTGTGGTCTCACGCACAAGCTTGGGTCCTAACATGGCAGTTTCACTGACATCGGTCCAACACACGGGTGACCTACAAGGTTTACCATACAATGCCTCATAAGGTGCCATCTCGATGCTCGATTGGTGACTATTATTGTAGGTGAATTCTACCAATGGTAGATGGTCCTCCTATAACCCACAAAAATCCAAAACACACGCTCGCAGCATATCTTCGAGTATTTAAATCGTGCGTTCTGACTGGCGTCCGTCTAGGGATGGAAAGCAGTACAAAGAAGTAGGCTCATTCTCATAGCTAACTAAAAACTCAACCAAAAATGTCACGTGAAATGAGGATCTCGATTAGAAACGATAGAGACTGGCACCCCGCGGAGTCTAACAATTTTGCGTATATAGAGCCTATTAAGCTTATCAACCGAATCCTTCATGCGAATTGGTAGGAAATATGCTGAGTTAGTCAATTTGTCCACCACAACCCATATGGCATCATGCCCCTTCGGCGATCTCGACAGACCCAAAAAGAAATCTATGGTGATATTTTTCCATTTCCACTCTGACACTTGTAACGGTTGCAACTGACCCGCTGGTCTCTGGTGCTATGCTTTCACTTGTTGACAAGTGAGACAACGCAAAATGAAAAGAGCAACGTCTTTTTTCATACCCTTCCACCAAAACTGCCTAGGTATGTCATGGTACATTTTTGTGCTACCCGGATGCACTGCCAGGCGTGAATGATGAAACTCGCAAAGTACATCTTCCCGAAGCATTTTCGGCACAAAGACCCTTCCTGCAAACCTCAAGCTTTGTTCGGGGTGGATAGTTCACTCCTTGGCATCCTTGTAATTCGAAATTCATTCCCAAAACATCAAACTCTCAGCGTCCGATTTTTGTGCCTCAACAACGCAATGAACAAGGGTAGGTTGAGAAATCACCATAAACAGAGCAACATACCCATCAAACTTTCCTAAACAAAGGTCATACTCTTTGACTTCTCTGAGCAAACTCCACTCTTTAGCTGCTATCTTTGCTAACGTGCTCAAGGAATTTTGACTGAGGGCGTCAGCTACTACATTCGCCTTGCCCGGATGATAGTGGAGATCAAAATCATAATCTCCTAAGAACTCTATCTATCTTCTCTGACACAAATTCAAATCCTTCTGTGAGAGAAAATACTTCAAGCTCTTATGGTCCAACAATACTTCGAAGCGTTCTCCATATAGATAGTGTCTCCATGACTTAAGAGCAAAAACTACTGTTGTGAGCTCCAAATCATGCGTAGGGTAATTTTTCTCATGAACCTTCAATTATCTCGATCCATAGGCCACCACCTTGCCTAGTTGCATCAACACGCAACCCAACCCCTCGTGCGACGAATCGCAGTAAACGGTATAACCGAGTCCTCTCTCTAGAATAGTCATAATGAGTATACTTGTTAATAGCATCTTTAATGTTAGGAAAGTGAGCTCACAACTATCGTTCCATACAAACTTGATTCCTTTTCATGTGAGACGTCTCAAAGGCACTGCAAGTCTAGAAAAATCTTTCACAAATCGCCGATAATATCCTGCCAATCCCAAGAAGCTCCAAATCTCAAACACACTTTTCGGTCTTTCCCACTCCATCACCGCTTTTATCTTAGATGAATCCACTGCTACTCCAACCCTTGAAAGTACATGCCCTAGAAACTTTACCTCTAGCAACCAAAATTCACATTTTTGATTCTTAGCATATAATCGATGTTCCCGCAACAACTGTAAGGCGATTCGAAGATGCTTCTCATGTTCTTCTTCTGATGGTGAGTAGATCAAAATATCATCCACGGATACTACCATGAATTGATCAAGATAAGGTTGCAAAATACGGTTCATAAGGTCCATAAACGTTGTCGATGTGTAAGTTAACCCAAATGCCATGACTAGAAATTCAAAATGCCCATAACGTGTACAAAACACCGTCCTTGGAATTTCTTGCTCTCTAACCCGTAATTGGTGGTAACCCAATCTCAAATCAATCTTCGAGAAATAACAAGAACCTCTCAATTGATCATACAAGTCGTCGATACGAGGCATACGGTACTTGTTTTTAATGGTCACATGGTTTAACTTACAATAATCTACGCAAAGGTGTAACGATCCATCCTTCTACTTCGTAAACAAAGTTGGGGCTCCCCAAGCAGACACACTAGGACAGATGAACCCTTTATCTAACAACTCTTGAACCTGTACTTTCAACTCTACCAGCTCGGTTGGTGCAAAACGATATGAAGGCATGGAAATTGGGGCAGTCCCCAGGATAAGGACTATAGAAAACACTACCTCCTGCCGTGGTGGTAGCTCAAATAACTCGCTCAAAAACACGTCTAAAAACTCACAGACAACGGGAGGAAACTCTCCCTAGGTGGAACCTGTCTCACCTACAGATGGAGCCGATAAGAGGAGGTTGAGGTTGTCCCGGCCCCAGGATCTAAGAGATCTAGGTGCAAAATTGTTGTCCCGATCACCCACAAAATAACAAGAATCTCCCTCCGACGTGCAAACAAACACCCATCGCCGATCACAATCAATGGAGGCGCGAAAGGTCATCAACCAATCTATTCCTAAGATAACATCGAATGAGAACATATTGATCACTATTAAATCGAATACCAAACGATGGTCGGAAATCTCCATCTCACAAGCTCTACAGACATGTCTCAACACAGCAACCTACCCAACGGTGTCTCTACGCACAAGGCGCTACCCAACACATCTACCTCCAACCCCAGTGCAGATGCAAATGCAAATGAAATGAAAGAATGTGATGCTCCGATCTCAACAAGACCACTGGCCCAAGAATGGTACACTAAAAAGGTACCTCATATGATCGAAGGACTAGTTACGGTGTCTGGCACAGTAGGTGCCATCGATGTACTCGGTTCCATGAGTGCATACGCTCGCCCTGGTTCCCCTGATTTTGTCCCCCACTGCTCCTTGCTCCTGGATGCCTTACTGACTAAGCTGAAGTACCAACTCCTACAGTCCTTACTGACTGTGCCCCCGACTGCTGCTGCGAATGGCCATAACCCTGTCAACCCTGTGATGTCTGCACTCGATGTGCTCTAGTAGCACCTTGAACATTCCCTCCCTAAGGGCAATCTCGTTGCAAGTGACCCATTTGGCCACACTTAAAACATAAAAATGGGGTCCTCCCCTGAGTCTGACTTTGTTGTTGCTTCTGCTGTCCTCTTCCCTGATAGTCCTTTGAGTGATGTCCCAGTTGCCTGCACGTGTAACACACTAACTCCCGACGTTCGAAAGGTCTAGATGAACCCATTGAAGGTGCTGGTGCCGACTGTGGCTGAAATTGTGATCCCGTGGGATAAGGACTCGATCTCCCTAATTTTTGCCTCTTCACTTGACATCCTTCAGATTGAGCACCAAAAATCCCTTGATGTGACTTGCCCTCCCAAATCTTGCGGCCCTCTTCCATTGCATTCTCCACTCGGATAGCGGCCTATGCAAACTCGGAGTACATCCAAAAACCTAATGCTGCAATTCGATCCTTGATCGAAGGTCAAAGACCTCTTCCAAATCTCTTGGTGTGTAACTCCTCCGTTGAGACCATCTCAGGTACGAACTGCGACAAGTTCTCAAACTTGGCCTCATACTGGACCATGATAAGATTTCCTTGAATGAGAGAGAGAAATTACTCCCGGTACACGTCTCTAGAAGAACCCAAAAAATAATTTTCTAAAAAGACTTTGGTAAAGGCTTCCTACGTGCCATCTACGATGGTCTTAGACAACTTTCATCACTCTCTTGCATCTTCTCAAAGTTGGAATGCCACCAACTTGATACGCAACTCATCTTCCCCAATCTCTAGGGTATCCATGATCGTTGTGGTTACTTCAAACCAGTTGGTAGCAACATTGGGATCCGACTCCCCAAAGAAAGTTGGAGGATTTAACTGCCAAAATTCTCTCATTTCCACAGAGGCTCGGGGCTCTCACTCCAGCTCTAATCGCCTCGGCCATCACCCTCGTCGTAGCAAGCATTTCTTGAACAACATCAACACTGCCCACTTGTTCTTATGGGGCATAAACATCCCCTTCTTTCGGAACTTGGGCAAATGAACGACCTCGGCCCGTACCACGTCTCGGCATCATCTTTCTACAAATAAGAAAGAACAAGGAGAGGTATCAACACAAGCCCATGAAAAATCATCTCTCACCAATGACATTACTCTTCAACAAGACATCACTTCACCCAAATCATCATATTAATGCACCTTATGAACACATAGCAAGGGGGACTAATCAAAATGACACATCAATCTGGCTAACTCGTCCAGATTTCTAGTTCGAATGGACGTCGGCCAAACGCCTTTCTAACTCGAACCCCAAACCTGTCGGCCGGCCGCCCAAGGGCCAAACATATCATCCTAAAAGTCCAACCTCCATACTCAAACACCACAAAGGATGCAAATGTCAAATTATACTCAAGATGCTTCATGTTAGCACACCAAGTCATGAATGTCACACATCAACGCAAACTCTCACGCAATGGATCACCCACCCCCACGGTTCCTAGGTTTTCAATCCTACAGCTCTGATACCAATTTATAGCACCCTGATTCCGACATAGTATGACAAAATACTCTTCTAAAACCAACCCGATGTGAAAACCTTTTCTTTGAAAGCAAAACCTTTAAACAACCTATTTATGCCCCAGAATCCATTTATGACGTACTTAGTTAAAAATATAATTTTCAACGTCAAAGCCTAGCGGAGACTGCTCGAGCGGACACCTCACCGCTCGAGCAGTGACACACCTGAGACTTATTGCCCAAAAATTTTGAAAAACATCTATATTTTGGAAATAGGGTTCACATAACTATTCTCATCAAACTTGATTTGAGTAAATAAAAATGAGGAACGAAAATACATATATAAGAATAAAATAATCATTCATCATAAGGTAAACATCGTTGCCAAAAATCATGTTTTGAGGGATCAAAACGCCCAACTTAACAAAAACAAGAGCGTCCTCGCATGCATGCATTACATGAGCATATGACCCTAAGGTCTTACAACAACAATATTCAAAATGTTCAAAGGAAGAAATTGTTAGGGTTAATATACTCAAAACCATGTCTTTAGTATTTAATTTTATTTTAATAAAATTAGTTTTTCATTTTATGAGAATCTTTATGAGCAATGTATGTATATCATTTCTTTGTTATGCATAGATGCCTGATATTATGTATAATATTTAATCTGGTGTGTAGAGTATGGCTTACACACAGAAGATTAGATTCTAAATTCTTATAGAATATAAGTTTTATGCTCACAGTTTAGATAAAAATTATCATGCGCTGAACCCCCGGGGACTCGTGAATTAATCCCAACTGACTCGTACAAGAAATTACCCACGACAACATTTGTTTTATTAACAGTTTGTTTTAAAGAAACTAAGGATTTTCGACAAGAAACCATATCCTCATACATGTCAAATTACAATCAAACATTTTGGGTTTCCTAGTGTCCTTTGCAACCACAATATCATTACAATAATCCAATTCTGTTTATATACAAACATGATATAAAACAAAAAAAAACTTTCTTCAAGCCCTTCTCAAGTGCTTTCCTTGCCTTGGTCTCGCCTCTGGTCTTCAAGACCTGAAAAGGTTTGGTAAACATACGTGAGCTAAAACTCGTAGGATATAGATTAACTCACATGTAATGCATGATTTGTGAGGTGTGATGGGTGCAACCGAAGTAAAATGCATATTTTTACCAACTCATTATTCCTTCATATTCACACACCCACGCACGCCAATTCATTCAATTTATCCTTTCACATTATCCATGCCATCATTCCATTATCCAATTTTTCACAAAAATCGTTTCACATTTTCTGTACTCGATTTATCACAAAACCATATCACAATTAAATTATTATAGTTAATGAACCGATATCAGGTGAAGCTTATAAAAACCTCTCCCTATTCCCCCAATAGGCTACGCAAAGCCATTGGGTAATAGACAGCTCTATAACTCACCACGATACAACACCACGTTTTGGGGGCTAATCCGTGGGCATGTGGTCCCCATCTTGCGCAACTTTTCGGTCTTTCAACGTGGAGCCACCATCCCAACTTAATTGATAAACTTTCACGGGCTTTCACCGCAGGACCGCAACCCCTCATTATGCATATTCCACATTTAACCATAGGGTTTCAACTCAAGTTAATGGTTTCATTATGTAGTTTCTTTCTCATAGTTCACATCATTACTCAATGTCACTAAATACCAACATAAATTTTAACTCAATTATAATCATATCATATGTCATTTAAGTACTCAAATTCTCTTTCATAATCCATGCAACATGCATTATAATATCATTATATAACTTTCCATATATCACTTTTCTGTTACCACGTCAGAGGATATCAACACAAAACTTATGCAATAAGGACCATATCATTTAATGGGAAAGGGATGCACCCATCATATGCATATACATGTGTATACAAGTTAAAATTCATGTTTTCTCTCTAAAGCTTTAACTCTTAAATGATAACCATTTCACTACATAGTCCATACTTTTCCACACTCATACTTGTTCTCAAGACCTTAGTTACATGTCAAAAATCTATGTTTATCGCAAAAACAACCAATCGGTATGATACTAGCATCCCAACCCAAGTGTAGTGAGGTAGGTAAAGTCATAGACCAAGAGATAAGAAATTTGATAAAAATGTTCAATATTGATGAAAATGTCCTATTTAAAAGCATTTGACCAAAAACGGGTGGAAAATGGTTTAGAAAATTTAACATACCCTCACTATTTTAATCGTAAATTTTTCTACAAAAATAATTTTCTTGTGAGAGTAGTCTTGTTGGAAAGAGGACTTTTTGGGCTTCAATTTGATTATAAGAACGACCCAATTCGGAGTTCGGATGAGGGGGATATGATCAAACAAAGTTGACCATGCACAGTCAATCCGCTCGAGCACCCAACTCTCTGCCAGTTGAGCGCTTGAGCGGATAAGGCTCTGCTCCAGTGCACGGGTGCCAGAGAAAACTCCAGATTTGCCCATGTTTTGATTTTCAGGCCCCAAATCGCATAAACACTCATGAATATGCTTCAAATCCCTATTTTCACCCATAAACGTTGGTTTCCAAGCATCATAAACGCTTTTTATACAATCAATTTCCAAAAATCATGGTTTATTATTTCTCAAAACCCCAATTCTCATGGAAACCCAACTCAT